>JACXGJ010014120.1:0-15304 GCA_016801105.1 Esox niger | reverse complement strand
ACGCACACACACACACCCCCACACACACACACACACACACCCCCACACACACCCCCACACACACCCCCACACACACCCCCACACACACCCCCACACACACCCCCACACACACCCCCACACACACCCCCACACACACCCACAAACAAACACAAAGGACACTTCTTTTTATCCTGACCTTTACATTAATGTCCTAATTCATGCATCTAAATGTATCCCTAAAAGCTCATATTAACGCTAAACCTAACCTGAAATGCTTAAACACAAATGTAATCGCAATTCTAACACTAACATTAAGTTATAACAAATTCCAAATGCAACCACAAAGACATGTCACTTTCCCTATCAGTGACCAGCCGGAAAAAAAGCTTTTGGACTGATTTGAAAGTTTTAACTATGTTTGTGGGGACATAGCGTGCAAGCAAGCAAGTTAAAATATATAGCACAATTCATACATTGAAGCTATTCAATGTACTTTACAAACAAAAAGAGACATAAGAATAGAATAAAAACCAATACTAGAATTAAAAAAACTAAATATCATAATAAGAATACATAGAATAAGAAAACTGAAAAAGCATGAAAAACTAAATAAATTAATTAACTGGCAGATTCCATTGTAGATTTCATGAGGAAGCTTAGGGAGGCTTTAGCACAGGAAAGCAACATAGATTTTGAGGTAGCCAACCACCAGTTTTTCTAGAAATGTATGGAGGTTAAAATATTTGTTGAGCTCTTAAATGTAATACAATGTAATATCAAGTTGTGAGTTTTTTCTTTACTTAACCGGAAGAAAGATACCTACAACTTTCTATTAGACACTTTAGAGAAGACTAAGATCTGTCATTTGTAATACACATAAAAAGCAATTATTATGTAATTCAACCAAAAAGCAAGGTGGCCAATAATTGGAAATCATGTTTTTTTAGCTACTAATCACTAACCAACTACTGAAAATATTAATTTCCCATTAATGCTAGTTTACGTTTGTATGTCATTAATAATCATCATCAACACTGATGACCTGTTCAAATGATTACTTGGTACAATAAGATGTTTTTCAGAATTGCTGTTGGATATGCCGAAAATTGGTTTTGTTATTTTCCAATCTTCAGTTTAATGGAACACAGTAGCAAAACTCTGCTTGATTCACAGATTCATGCCTGTTTGGGACTGAATTAAGGTATTCTGATCAGAGAAAGGGAGAGGCGGTTATTAAATTATATATTTTGTAATTATGATAATTTTTTTATGACTTAATTCAGAGATGTGTGGGCTAATGGGCTAAACTATTCAGAATATTTCGCTTAGTAACAGAATATGTACTATATGTAGACGTTCATTTACTATAAACTATAGTTGACAAAGGTATTTTGGCTACATAGTAGTAATTTTTGTGCCTTTTGTTGGTGTCGGATGGATGAGGACAGAGTGGACTTTAATTTCTTTATTTGGACAGAATTTAAGTCATATTAGATAAGTGTCTAACACAAACTATGAAACAGGTATAACTTTAGCTAAACTTGGTCAAAAATATTTTACGCTTGTTGTTACCCCATCCATATTTCGAGTCCAGTTAAGAGGCCATTATAGTACTAAACATAAAAGCATGCATGAGCTTTTTTTGTTTTTTTTGTGACACCAAGCCCTTGATTCTGACTATATTTTTAAGATGATAGAATGCTATTTTGGTTGCCAATTTGATATGACTGCTGAACATGAGGTCTGAGTCTATCAGAAAATCAAGATAATATACTTGTACACTGTTTAGTATTATAATTTTGGTTCCCTTAATATATTTTTTTATTTTATATTTTTTATATTTTTTATATTCCATTTGCTTATTAAAGTAAAGAAACCAAAAGGAATGCAGCTTACCGTGACTTGGGTATAGGCTAAAGAGCTACAACAAACCATAATGATCCACACAGAGTGTGGACCAACATTCACATAAATGTGTTCCCCAATTGGAGGCAACGATCTACACCTGCCTCCAATTGGGGAGACCAAACTTACATAGAGATGCCTAGAGGCATCTCTTTTTGTCCTGTCCTGACTATGGCCCCAGCTCAGTGAAGAGATGGCTAGGGGCAAAGCCAGAGTTAAAAAAAAATCTTAAAAAAGTCAGATGGCATTGTGTTGAGACAACATGTGAAAGATGATCTGTTCTTTCTTCTAGGAATTTTTGATCTATTGTATTAAATTGCGACATTACCAAGTTATGTCTAGGTGGTCGTAGTGACGGTACAGTGTCTTTGTTTGAATGTGTTGTTCTGATGATCTACCAAATACTTTATCATCATAGTACCCTGTTTGTGTTTCTATTTTGATAGAAAAGCCAACTGATATTTTTATTTACTCCAGAGGCAACCCCTATAACTGACAATCACTGTGACTCTTTGGGACACTATGAAAATCCAACTGGTGTTAACATGTAATGCTGGTATGTATTTTTGACTTACTGGTTATTTGAACATTTTGAACATCTTGGTGAAAAATGCTGGCTTAGCCACTCTGCTTCCACATTTGCATTGTTTGCTCTTTGGGGTTTTAGGCTGGCTATCTGTGGTAATTACAAAAAAAATGCTGACAACGGCAGATATATAAAGGGCTTCATGAAATACATTTGATCGATTGATTGAACAAACATAACCACAATGCAGGCTCTATTTTTCATATTTGCCACCTTCATTGGCTATCACAGCTGTGGTTAAATGGTTGTGTGCGTTTCTCTGATTGCATTGGGAACCACCTGGAGACTTTGTCACTGTACCACTGTTTCTTCAATTAGTTCAGCAAGCCAACTTGGCCTCAGGTGCTGTTCCTATTGATTCCTTTATGCATGTGGAGTAATAGGACAAATCATGATAAAATGCTGAGCAGCACAGAGAATAAAGAATGCATTTAAACTGATTAGAATTTTGAACGCTCATTGTTTCGTAGTATGTGGGGACAAAACGCCATCATGAATACTTTGGACAAGATCAATATGAGAGGCTGATGATGACAATAGTGCCGGGCTGCAGGGGTCTCTGTTGACTGCCTGAGAACAGATGACAAGGTGCCAACAGTGGTCCAATGAAAAGCGTATCCTGAAGGACACTGAGGACAGATCAGCCTACGACATTTACAATAACGTGTTGCTTTACCATGTCATTCCCCCATGTTATTTAATCAAAACACCAGTGTCTTCTTTCTCCCAGACAATCAAAATCCCTCTTAAATCCTTTTATGACTGTTGCTCTTCCTCTTAGAGAGCTTTTCACTCCTTGGGAGAGAGACAAGATTAATCTTTATGCTGTGTACTGCATAAACACTCATAAGTTTTGGGTCCTTGTTTCCATGAAAACATACCTAAAAGAGTTTGAATAGGAAATATAGTAAAATGAATATGAAATATAGTCATTGACATGGTTGAAATAATGATTTTTAACTGACATAATAATAGTGTCCTTCAAATTTTGCTTTGGTAAAAAAACTAAGACATTTCAGCCTTGCAGACCTTTGGTATATTAGTTGTCAATTTGTTGAGGTAATCTGAAGAGATTTCACCCCATGCTTCCTGAAGCAGCTCTCACCAGTTGGATTGGCTTGATGGGCACTTCGTATGTACCATGCGGTCAAGATACCCCCACAACTGCTCAATAGAGTGGTGACATTTAGGCCACTCCATTATACAGAATACCAGCAGACTGATACTTCTCTAAATAGATTACACAGAGTTTAGAGCTTTAATTCGGCCCTATAAAATTAGATGATTTTTTTCTCAAATCCTGTTAAATTTTTTTGAACTCTGTATTTTACGATTTTAACTCATTTTATCCTTACAAATAGTGTCTAATGTCTGTGGATGAATGCAACTTAAACAATTTAATAAGATATAACAGTAAAGTTTAAGTGATTTTTATTATTTCAATTTCAAGTGTTAACACAATATAGATACAGTGATAGTTATCTAGATGAAGAGGCAGGCTGCTGCTGACATTTTGCATTGCTTAATTTCACCACGATAGCCCATCATTTGGAATATCACAATTTGCAATGCCAATAATTCACATAGTGGAATGTAAATATAGGTTATTGCAACTGTATTTCAATATGCAGTTCATATCTTGGTCGAACACACTGGGTAGGTGAGTATCAAGAATAAATTCTCGTCTTGAATTTGCTGATGTGAATGCACTAAAAATGGATGTTTGAAGAGGCATGCTCAGGATAACATGCTGCTTATCCTTGTTCTTCACATGGGCTTTAAATTGTAAGTAGTTTTCACATAAGGCTCCAGAAAAAGAGAGACCAATGCCCCTTAATCAATAATTTCCCAAAAAGTTGAAATGGTAAGTTTTGAGTGAGGAACTGAACCGTTAAATTTGCAGATCTCTTAATTTTAACCTTTCTGTTCCTCACTCAAAGCCTTTGACATATTAGTAGTCATTCACAAGTCATTCACAACATTAACAATGTCTAACCATAATTTCTGATTAATATGAAGTTATCTTAAAGGCCAAAAACATTGCTTTTATTTCGAAAAGGAGGACATTTCTAAGTGACTCCAAACATTTCCATGGTAATATACCTATAAACTGGGAGACATTTGAACAATTTTCCTGTGAAGATGGAAACAAACTTTAGCCGTTAACTGATTTGAAGCATCGTAGCCTAGTGGCCATAATGCCAGAAGGAATGGATCTAGCATCACTTCAGATTGCCATTCCTGTACCTTTGGGTTTGTCAGTGTCCATGGTGTGTTAGGGTCGATTGCATTGTTCTTCGTGTTTCTTGTCTCACACTTGGATTTTGTCATTCTAATGAATTAATCAGTATCATAAAGAGTAAGCCAACTGTGAATAGTATATGCATTACGGCCCCTTAAAAACTTTCAAGGAAATTATGTCGAAGTAGGCTTGAATATTTAGAAATATCAGAGTTGTAAATGAGACTCAGAATGTGAAATAGTTTGAGAAACTACACATCTATGTAACACTCTTGTTGAGTTGGGATTAAACATGTTTGCTGCCATTCACAATCATATTTACTCACCACAAACATGTATTTGTGAATAGATGACAGAAATCAAATTTAAATCTCCTGCCTAAAAAAGGATGACTACAAACAGAAGGATTAAATCCACTTTTTCACAAGTCTATTAAAATATTTACTGCATTCACAGACACACCTTTTCATTCACGCACAGCGACCTTTAAAAGCAGAACAATTGTAAATGATTCAAGCTCAGTAGGAGATAGGAGAATCCACCATTTCTTTAATAATTGCCTAGTTTTGAAACTCTAATTCCCCGCTGAGACGAAACCCCCCAGAAATGTACAACAGGTTGGCCTTTTCACTCAATCATGATGGTTTACTCTGTCATGCATACAGTCCAAAGCACTGTATGAGCTAGTAGCCATCTGGGCAGTACCATAGCTACAGCTGTAGCTACTTTATTAGCGAAGCGATTAAGGTGTGACTAAGGCAGTTTGCAAAGTTAAATGTTGGCACCAGCAAATTATACACAGACCAAACTTGTTCTCTCTCAAATGATCCTTGCAGAAGTTTCAAGTTTTTTCCCCCCACCCACTCCACATCATCAGAGCCACAGACGCTTACCGCATATATTTATCACTGTACTGGAGATAATTAGCTGTGAAAACAAAGAGGCCAAGAGATGACAAATGAGCAAGCGAAATAGAATTCGTTTTATAGCTTGTTTATAACCTCTGCACGTTGTTATGGCAGGAATAAATGGATACATCCGAACTGAGGTTGCATGATAAACCCAGATATTGTGAGGATGGTTCTGCATGATCAGTGAATGGCACAGGTCCTTGTAGCGGTATGTGAAAGTGGTTTGTTATGCCGGTTGTTTCAGTCAAAAACAACCAAAAGCATCGATGTGTTAGTTCAGGAGGGGTCACATTTTGCCCTTAAACATTTTTACAAAACACAGTGTTTGAGCTCCAACAGGTAGACGTAAGAGAACATATTCTTGGCAAATTATTGTCGGCAAAAAGCGAGCTCTTTGAGATCTACTTCAAAGGAAAGATAGAGGAATGAGCTCTAGCATCAATCAGTCCTGCCTTATAGCAGAAAAGCCTGGGAAATCCCCCCATGCTTTTATTTAACACGTGATCCCAGTTTCTGAAATCATCCCAGCAGACTTTCGAGTCACAGTTTTTTTCCTTCATATTTCAAGCTGCCATTGCACAGCAGGGATGGTATGTGTAAGCATTGCTGAGACGTAAACATCATGGGGCTCAATGCAACTCACAGGCAGACAGTAGCGCCAATGGCATATTCATGAAGCAGTGCTATTTGTCACGTCTCTGCCGAGATCGTCAACTGAGTTTGAAGCCGTTTAGGCAAACGGATATAGGGATATAGGTTACTTGGTAGAATAGGATTGTTCCCCAACAGCCTATGTTAAATCAACTGTACCCAAAGTTCATGAAATCAATGCTAGCATAAGCTTGTTAGCCACTTCGTTATTACTCAAAGAAATCACAGACTGTCAGTTTTGAAGGAATACATATAAATAGGTTATCAAAATAATCCATACAGCCAACGGGGAGATGCAGCCATGTACAGCGGTTTCTTAAAAAGATATAGGCATGTTTCAGTTGTGATTCTAAATCATACCGTTCCTGAGCACAGCAACTGTAATACGGCAAAATAGCCTACACTGCCATTAAAATTTACCCACACAAAGAATTTGCAGTGTTATGAACTCATGGCTCTCCATAGGCTACCATAAATCTGACAAATTATACAACAGTTATCCCTACTGTTACAAGGTTTATCTAGGATTCACACGTTGATTACTTTACAATAAAAACTGTCGTATTTACATAATTCTGACAGTGAATCTGTATATACACACATGCACATATACATAAAAAATTTGTAAGCAGAACCTATGTAACACAGGATATCAGCTATTAAGAAACAGTAATTTGGTGACCAACGAGGTGACCAATAATAGTTGTAATTGAGGGGAGCTGTGTATTGATTGTTTAATAACTGAAAAGCTGGAAATCTTCTGGTGGCCATCAATGAATACAGAAGGCCCCATATCTTCGCAACGTGACAACAAGGTTGTGACTAGCTCTCAAGGGGCTCTCTGGGACATCAAAAGAGGGGTTGTGGAGGAATAGAGTTTCATCTTTCCTTCATCATCTATCTACCTGAGCCACAGTCACGAGGAACCTCATAAGAGAGGCAGGGTACAGGTCTACCAAAGTAAAACTTAAGTGAAAACACTCTCCACGTTCCTCATATACAACGGGGACATGCGACTTTCTAATTCTTTTTTTTCATATTTTTTATTATTATTGTAACCAGGAGAAATATACCAAACTACTCACTCAACCCTATGCCATAGCTAGATCTATTATTGAATAATGTGGACACTGAGAACCTCTCCTGGCCTAGAGCAGAAAAGCATTGTTTTTTGTAAGAAAGGGTATTCTATATATTCTGAACTGCCTGTTGAAACCCTTAACACACATCTCAAACACCTATTAATAAAGACATTCCGCCAGTGGTCGTTTCAACATCTCCAAGCCTGAGAGGCGTGAAGTATGACATTCAGATATTATGGATGCCTCTGCTAACACAGGTAACTCAGTCTAGCAATACAATCTGATGTATACAAAAGAAATAGAAACACACCTAATAAAATGACAGGGACTGTGAAATGCACAGAGATACTACTGGTACGATGTTGTGTATATTAAAATATGGTTTTGCAATTCTGAACATTTGGTATTTTGTTCTATATTTTGTTGTTTTAGGATTTACGTTTTGACCCTAGGAAGAGTAGCTTTTGCTTCAGATGTAGTTAATGGTAATTTTAACAAAATCACAGATGCATAACACACTGAAACCCAATTTACCACACAGGCAGTGTGTTATACTAGTTTGAGGTGTTGACAGTATTTATATAACTTATAGGGCTACTAATGTGTGCGTGTGTGTGTGTTTCCTTAATTTACTATACATGTGACAACTAGAAATCCATGCAAAGATAGTAAAACAAGGAATGTCACCTTGAGGTTAGAATAATGTAGTGTTATAAAGTCACAGGATGCTATTGTTGAGTTGCTAAACTACTGCACTCTCTCCTCATCAGAATATCTGGACATGCGACTGTAAGAGGATGCTTCCTTAACCTTTCACTATTCCCAAGCAACACAAGTCAAGACCAGAATAGATGTTAGAAGGTTCTTTTGACACTTGCAGTAAATCACATTTTCACAAATGTTCACATAAGTGAGCCAGTTTGAAGAGCTTTGTCTAATTAGCTTAGGTCCAAGGACACAATGAGAAAAGGACACAGGGACCAAGAAGACCAAAATCAATGCTCACTCTAAATAATAACAGTAGTTCAGCAGAGCGCCCAGTTTCTGTTTACAGCTATTGGCCTAGCAGACGCTAAGAGGCAGAGATTAAGCACTTTATTCTGCCTTTGTTCATCTATTTTCTGAGGCCTGTTTAGCATAATCAGCCAAAGTTTTATTACTGCTCAAACAACACTTGCCAGAAGTTCCTTCTCATACTGTGCAGTGGCAAGGATATTGTACAACTTGAAAAGCACAAGTCTCTGCCATTTTCCCTTTGCTATATGGACATGTTAATGTGCATAATTAACTAATCAGCTTATGCCGGCTGGAACACTTGGCAGCAAACATTGACAGCTTCTAGTTTCCGGGGTGGAAACATCTTGAGGCTCCTTGCGCGTAATCTCATCTCCCACAAGGCGTGAATAGATATATACCAGAATGAGTTAGAATGTTAAAAAAAACATACATTTTTTTATTCACTTGTCACCTGCCATTTGTGTATTTAATGACAAGGAAAGGTTGGGGTCACACAATCAGGTCAGGAAAATGTTTAAACAAATAATTCCCTGCAACAATGTAATTTCTACACACGGGGCTGACCAGCAGTCAGATTTATATTAACCAGCAGCACTGAAACTAATTGCCTGTCGGTTTTGGCTACGCCCGCTAAATTAACAACATCCCCACCGCGCAGATCACTTGGCACTGAGGAAATAGCAGCACTCGAATCACTTGTGTTGGTCAAAAAGCTAAAGCACTGACTGCCTGGACTTGGTGACTGCCCTGATCTACAAACACATTTCAGCATGTGTCTTTTGTATTTACATCCAGGATTTCTTCTGTAATTTTTACAAAATGGATGTAGAACCTTAACATCTTCCAAAAGTAATAGTAATAAGAACAGCAACAATAATATAATGGATGGCATTTAGCATATTTTTTGTGCATACAAAAGTATGGGAATTGAACCTACTATCCTGGTATTGCCACAATCTCAGCGAGAGTAAAAGTGAATATTCCAACGTTGATCGCGATAGCACATCAAGTTCATCTGTAAGTGCTAACTCCACGTCAATTGAGAACACATGGCAGTCAATGGAAAATGTGTGGTAATGTACTATAACAGCCAGGCTAGGCAGCACTAAAACACAACACTTAAATCTCTACTGAAAACAGTCACTTCACTGCCGATAATTTGGCTGTTAAACATTGGATTATGTGTTCTCCAGGATGAGAAATAATTGTACACAAATGTTTTTAAATTGCTCATGTGTTGTCTGATGTTTACAAATGTAGTTTTCTCAGATGAAGATGCTACGGTACTTCACACAAAGGAAGCCACCCATCAAACTGCCTGTTCACACTTGATCACAGTAAATAGTACAGGATTAAAGGGTGAAAAGTGAGGGGTGAGGTGGAGGTAAATTGCCAGATGGCAAGTAAATGGTGCTTGTTCACGAATGATCACAGAGATTATATTAAGGTGCAACTGCCAGGTAGTGATTCAACCAGACGGTAAATACAGGATACAGAAGGATTGAATGACAACAGAAACTCCTTTCTATTTCAGACCAGTTTCGAGACTCAACTCCCAGTCTAAAGTACTAGAAAGAATGGCAAGGGAGTTTAGGGGCCACATGTCTGGTGACTGGAGCTCAGACTACAATACGTTTCTTACATTCATACACAAAGAAATATGAAGAATTCAAAAATCTTTCTGTCTACCACTCTTTGAGTGCTTAGTTAATTAAAACAAAGTTAGATTACCTGGGTTGTTGCTTCACTCCCAATGTCTGGGACTCAGTAATTGGGTGAAAAAAAATGTATCATCATGGATTTATGCCAGAGCTATTCTCAAACAGACAAACACATATGTGTTTTTCTCTCATTGCTTTATAATTCCTGTCGAATTACATTATCGGACTTTCTTGTTGTGTTGTGTACTGTGCTAAACTATGAATGCACTGCTGTAGACATTTGTCCAAAGGGACGGGGGGGGTTGGGTAGTATTTAATATTATTTCAGATTAACCTTTGAACTGGGTTTATTGTGGGGATACTACATTTCAAGGGCTTTTTGGTTTTAGACAAACACACACACTATCTCTTCATTCAGTGAATAATACAGATTATTGCAAATTCTCTAGCGTTCATGTGGTCTGCTGTGACTGTGTTCATACTAATGTGTCTTATCCCTTCAGGCCATTAACACTCTAGAAAACAGGCTGCGCAGTCAGACTGATCTTTTAGCTATACTCTTTATACTCTAGTCTTTACATACAGGCAGGAACAATAACTGCCTGGCACCCAAACCAACATTCTTTATCAATACTCTTCTCCCATCTCTGACAACGTCACTGCAATGACTACAGTACAATACCTTTGTGTTACTTTCAGAACATGTTTCAATCAATCAATCAAATAAAATTTATTTTATAAAGCCCTTTTTACATCAGCAGTTGTCGCAAAGTGCTTTCACAAAACACCCGACCTTAAACCCCAAGGAGCAAACAACAGTAGTGTTGAACTTCAGTGGCTAGGAAAAACTCCCTATGAGAGCCGAAATTTAGGAAGAAACCTAGAGAGAAACCAGGCTCCGAGGGGTGACCAGTCCTCTTCTGGCTGTGCCGGGTGAACATATTAAGAGTTCAAGTTTTAATAGTTCAAGGCATGTGGGCTAATCCCAGCGTCCATTCAAATCCAGCCTAGATGAGGTGCATAACCAGATGGTCAAGGACAGGGACAGACATCGGGAAATCGGGAAGAGAGGAGGGTCAGGACAGAGGCAGCTGTGATCTTGATCAGCAACACAACCAGGAGGACTCTGGACAGGGACCGGGACGAGTCATGCCTGGTACTCCGTTTCCCCATCAGGCATGGCGTTTCATGGTCTGATTTGTTCATGTTTTGTCATTTATTGTAGTTACTCAGCGAGCAAAGAAAGCAGATTGGAGAATTGTCAAGACAGCTGTATATTTGACAAATATCACAATACGAATTTGGTTACATAATTAGCTACATTTGCAGCCATTGGTCCTGAACTTTATGCCGTATAAGCATTGAGAACATCTTCATTAAAACGTCCATGACAAATTAATGAGAGTTGAAGTGTCCTACCATTAATTATATTAAATTGCCACTCCAGTCTACTGTTCACATAATTTAACAACTGGTATTCATGACAATAGAGACATCTCAAGCAAAGGTACTAGCAAAGTCTTGAAATAGCACAGGTGGGATGCGAGACATTTCCTTCATTGTTATCTATTGTGTCACAGAGAATGGGTAAAGCTGATTACATAATGAATCATTTATTGAATGCTTACTTCTCAGAAATGTTGTAGTCTAAAAAAGTGCATTGTGTGCTTTAATGATAACATTTGTCATAGATATATTATATCAAGGCAAAATGTTCTGAATCAATGCATTGGGTTCTGCTGTCATGATACCTTCACTAATAAGCACTGAAATGTGTTGACAGAGAAGTGAAGGCTTCTCACAGCAAGTTTTTCTGGTTGTCACAAAAACCTATAATCATCATTACATGAGCTGAATAAAATTGAAAAGGATTTCAATAATAAAAGCTTGGCATATTCTCAGTGACTTCTTGACTGTTCAAAGAGACAGCATTTTTAGTGATGCACGTTGGAATAAGAGATAAAAACAGGTATTTGAGGTGAATTTGAAAAGTGACATGCCACGTCTCAGAAGTGATATCCATCCTCTTATATCTCTTTTGTTTATGTCCTGCAGGTTTGAGAAGAAAGATGAGTTCAAGTGGAAAGTGAGCTTGTCCTACAAATCTGTCCAGCATAGATGATGCTATGCTATCAGGAGTTACATGATAGCAGGGCTGACATTGCAGTCCCTTTAAAGATACACTCTATGACCAAAAGTATGTGGACACCTGACCACTGCCTATATGAGCTGGTTGGACATCCCATTCCAAAACCATGGCCATTAAAATGGAGTTGGCCACCCCATTGCAGCTAAATAAGCCGCCACTCTTCTGGGAAGACATTCCACAAACCCTGAAACCCTGGAATACAGCCCCAGATCATTATCCCTCCTCTACCAAACATTCCGGTAGGTAGACATTTCCTGGCATCTGCCACACCCAGATTCGTCCATCAGACTGCCAGATAGTGAAGCGTGATTCATCACTCCAGAGAACAGATTTCCGCTGCTCCAAAGTCCAGTGGTGGTATGCTATACAACACTTCGGCTGATGCTTGGCATTGTGTATGTTGATGTACGTTACGTTGGTATGTTAGTGCTTTGCCATCTGACTTCTTTTCACACGGGTTACCAGGTTTCACATGATATTCAAAGTGCCGCTAAGGACCTCTCGATACACCAGGGGTCGGGAGGGCAGCTTAAATGTGGGTACCCAGGGACACATGGCGGTTAAGGTACTGGCCCAGAGCTCAGGCAAAATAATTACCCCCATCAAGGTCATGCACACAACTGAATACTTTTTATTTAGCCCTCTTATAGACTTTTTAATGCCCCAAAAATAAGGATCTCCTTTCACTGCCAGGGGATCCATAAACAACATCACTTTACAACAGGTAACCTTTTTGTACTTTCACCTCATTTGGGTGCCTGTTAGTAGGCTAGAACATCCAGGCCCTTTTTAAGCCTCTCTCCTGGGACTTCTGATGGGCTAAACAGGTTCATTACAACGCTAGTGTACTGGGCTGGACTCCAAGTTGAAGTTCATGTATTACTTGGGGGGGGGGGCAGAACTGTGAGTGGAATGAGTGAGGGGAAAAGAGAGTGAGGTAAAAAAGCCTGGAAATTTGATATATTGTTTAAGCACCAAGCTTGGGTGGTAAAACCCATATACCACATTCATGGTACAACCCCATTTCCCAAAAAGTTGGGATGCTGAATAAAATTTAAAACAGAATGCAATGATGTGCAAATCATTTAAACCCCAAATTCAAGTCAACATATCAAATGTTGAAGTGAGGCATTTTATTGTAGCTTGAAAAATACATTGCCACATTAAATTTGATGCAAGCAACCCTTCCAAAAAGCTTGGACAGAGGCAACAAAAGACTGGAAAAGTTGTGCAATGCAGAAAAACAGAACCAGGTGGAACATCTCACAACTAAGTAGGTCAATTTGCAACAGGTCAGTATTATGAGTGGGTATTGAAAGATAATTCCAGATAGGATGGGTTTGTCAGAAGTGAGGACAGGGAAGGGTTCACCACTCTGTGAAAGACTGCGCAGGCAAATATTGCAAAAGTTTTGGAACAACGTTGCCCAATATAAAATTGCAAAGGGTTCGGGAAACTCAACATCTACGTTACACAATAACATTAAAAGATGCAGAGAATCCTGAGGAACCTCTGTACACAAGGGACAAGGCCGAACATCAATATTGGATGGCCGTGATCATCGGGCCCTCAGATGACACGGCATTAAAACAGACATGATTCTGTAATGGAAAACACTGTATGGGCACGTCTGAAAAACATTGTCGGTGAACATTTTACATTGCTCCATCCACAAACACAAGTTAAAACTTGCAAAGAAAAAAACAGTAATAAACATATCCTGATCTGCTCAAGACAGATTGAAGTGAAATCGAAAATTGTCCTGTAGTCTGAATAGATTTTTAAAATTATTTTCGGAAATCACAGACAATGTGTCTGTGATCATATAGGGGTGCGATCTTGCTCAGAGCATGGGTGAATTGCACATCTGTGAAGGCACCAGAAATTCTGAACAATATATAAAGGTTTTGGGACAACATATGCTGCCATCCAGATGACGTCTTTTTCAAGGAAGTCCTTGCTTATATCAGCAAGACAACGCCAAATCACATGCTGCAAGTATTATATGAGACCAGACCAGTCACCCATTGAAAACATTTGACGCATCACGAAACTAAACATATGACGTAAAAAACACAGAGCTGTTGAGCAGCTGAAATCCTAAATCAAGCAAGAATGGGAATCCATTTCACTTTCAAAACTACAACAACTGATACTCCTTACTTACTCTTAAGAGGGGGTGCAACACAGAAGTAAATTTGCCCCTGTCCAAACCTTTCTGAAACAAGTAGCTGGCATCAAATTTGGGTTAAAAAATGTGTTCCCAAAGTTATTTGATGTTTTTGAACTATGTTCAAATAAATATAGCGATAAACGATTTCCACATCATTGCATTCTGCTTATTTTTGCATTTTACACAGCATCCCACCATTTTTGGAAATTAGGTTGTATTTTGAAATGGTTCCGTATGATATTCAATACCTTAGAAGAAACTGAAGTGGATTTGCACATTATACCCATAGTCAATGTGTGCAATAAGATATATATAAATCAGTTTTGCTCTTCATTTTCCCTGTAAGAAAACCGGTAATTGATCAAAACAGCTGTTCACTTCTATTTAAAGCAGCCAACAATGACTTTGGATGCTTTGGGTAACAGGGATCATACCAAATACACTGTAGTCACTGTAACAATGTGCTGCTATATCACTGCAGAGACATCACTTGACAATTTGCATTCAATTATGCATGTTATCAATACGTTTTTATTATTATGTTTTACACTTAATAAAGGACAGAATAGTGTTTTCACAAATTTTGCATTCAGGTAGCAACTGTAATTAACAAGACATTTATTACTTTTTGTCTTAAATGTTTTTTAAATCTACCATCATTGCATGCCACCAATGAAACTATTATACCAGTGTATAGAATTTAATTACACTGGCATACCATTTTATTTTATTAATTAGTAACTGATATTTCAATGTGTCATGTCCTGGCTATGCCCCTAGCCATCTTTGCGCTGGCTGGGGTCATAGTCAGGACATGGCCAAAAGAGGTGGCTCTAGCCACCTCTATGTGCTTTGGTTTCCCCAATTGGAGGCAGGTGTTCGTTATTGCCTCCAATTGGGGAACCTATTTATGTTGAGTGTTTTACCACAGTGGTGTGGTTTATTTTGG
>JACXGJ010014119.1:0-15307 GCA_016801105.1 Esox niger | reverse complement strand
TCTTTGGCAAAGAATTTGAAGCTCTGGCTGAGGAATATTCCAGGCTACGTCAGGAGATTGATACCAAGAGTTGGGCGCTAAAAGAGTTTTCTCAACACACGGATTAACCTCTGCTGCGTTGGTGTAACAGTTTAGTCTTGTCCAAATGTTTCTATCATAACTGTTCTCAGCTTTGATTACAATACTCTGTAATGTCTTACAAACTACAAAATGTATTTTTTTTTTCTTGTAATAAAATGCATGACTGACCATCGGTGACTTATGTGGTTCATTCTGATAATATTCCTTAAATACAAGTAAATAGAGGCTACATTCTATATTAAGACATCGAAGTACCTGGCCTCCATGTGATACAGTATCTCACGTGACACGAATTTGTCACTTACCCTCACGAGGGACCGTTTGCGCCCCTAGCGTTAAGATAGCGTGTTGCTCTACTGACTGATCCCAAATTGATGACGTGGTGCGGTTCGTTTACCGGACGAAAAGGATGGCCGATCAGAGCAGGCAAATCAAACTCGCCGCAGCCAAGAAGAAGGTAAAACGTTTAATTTAACGCTACACAACGACTATAATAGGCATTTCATACATTCTTCTTTTCTGCGTTGAAGTTGTCGTTACTTTCAGGTTTTCACGAACCCGTGTAATGTTGACATTCCACGTCCTCCGACCTGTCTGCAGTAGCCCATCCCAGCTCACTTCCTGCTGTGGCTGTCATTGCGCACGAAATACCGAGGATTTGCTTGGGCCTAAATGAACCATTAACTACAAAGATTATGTGGAACGATTATGCCGGGCAGACACATCAAACGTTTGCTAATCTCTGCATAAACGTTCTAGTATCTGGTCCTGTCTGATAGCTAGCCGTAGCGATTTAGCTAACGTTAGCTAGTTACCATGAATTTACATGTTGTTACGTTGACCAGTCGGCCCAAGGGAATAAGAATTGAAATACCGTTTGCCTGTTAGCCAACACTACAACAGTCAGAATGTATTATTGATAGTTGGCTAGTTTGCCAACATTACTTCATGTAGTTAGTTAACTGCAAGGAATTCTAACTATCACGGAGGTATTAAAAAATCAGTTGCGTAGGGGTTAAATAACTGGCGTCAGAGTTCATGGAACCTAGTGGTTAAGCTAATGGCCAGTCTAACTAATGTTACATAGTTCATTTGTCTAGTTAAAAAAGTTTGCTTATCCAATCATGTCACAGTGAAGAGTGGCTGATGATTTTGATAACATACCTGTGCGAGCTAGCTACTAACTCGTAGAAAAGATCTCCTGCGATCTAAGGTAACGTTTTCGATACCCACGTACAGTAATGTTGTTGGTATCCAAATCTGAGATATGACATTCCTATTCGTGTGTTGGAGTTCCACTGGTTCTCCTAATCGCAGCTGTCACAGCAAAAGCATGAGCGGGGGTGAGTTTTCAAACAATCATTCTTCGCTCAGAGGGGTGCATGTTCTTTCATTACACGTCTCTTGGAGATCTTGCGAGTAGTTATTCCGTTGTCATCCACACCAATAACAGCATCTCAACTCGTTCTAAAAAGAGTTTATGTCCAGCTACAAAACCTGTGATACCTGGAACCACACCTCCGTAGTATAGCTTTATACCGTTTTCAGTAGGGTTTTCTGCCATTGGGTTCATTCAGGATTTCTCTTTAATATGTAAGACATGTTATTTTTCCAAAACGTAACAAACCTCCAGTCCAAAAAAAGACGATTGTCAACAGTCGCTAAGGTGGTTGTGTAATAGTGTTTATGAATGGCCTGACTAGTGTTGATTAATTGTATAGATCTTTCTGAATAGTCGCCCCATTGTACCAAGGCTGTGTTCTTCCTATGAGGTCAAATTCATGTTAACCTGGCAAGAGTCAGTGCTCCAGACAACTGAAAGCTTTCATTGTAATCACTCACTCACTCTTGGGCTGGGCAGCTGAAGGAGTTTCAGCAGAAGGGTTCCCCTACCGGAGGAGGTGGAAATGGTGGTGGAGGACCAGGGGCCAAGAAGAAGAGGAAGGTGAAGGGAGGGAGCCAAGCTGACACATTTTCTGCTGATCGACAATCTCCTGACAATGTTAGTCATCCCGCTGCATGCCTGTTACCTGTCTGTCTGTCTTTGTCTGTCTACAGGTACACACAGGGTTCCCCGTTGTTTTTATATATATTGTTGGACGTGCATTAAGACTGTAAAATCACCAGGAAATAATTTAAGTGACTTTAAGGAAATCTGGCCCTGAACAAACAGCTTAAGTATTTTGTGTGGGTTTTTTTAGGTATTTGTTTGCTTTATGTTCCACCCTAAGCTTGCAGTGTAAAACCAGTTTTGCTACCATCAGCATAGACCTAGCCATTGCAGCCACATTGTAATTTGCATGGAAAGACCTTTATCACAGTCATATAGGTTCTTTACCTCAATAGGCTGAAATTACTATGATGCGAATGGTAGAGTTGCTACCATCATCTGGGAATGAGGCATGCAGATTTTGGCCATTCACATGTTCCTCTTTCTATTAGCCTAATGTCCAATTCCAAATTGACCCTAGCCCTAATCCAACGCACTTCTTGGAAATGACATAAAGCTAGATATAAATAAAAAAATTAACACATTTCCTAAAATGTTAACACTTGAAGATGGTAATGTAGTAATATAACAAGCAATACATCTTGACTGGCCAACCTTTAGTGGCTGTCTTTAATACTGCCTTCTGAAGATGAGAGGGTCAGTAATGGCAGATCTTGTCCCGGGCATCTTTGGGTAAAAGGCAGAGTCTTACAGCAACTGAACTCCTCTTTCCCCTCTGTTCTGTGTGCCACCATTGGGTGATGCTTCAGCAGGTCTGGGCACAAGAAAGCACATCACTTCTGAATAGTAGCCAGTTGTCCTCACCACACGCAGTTCAGAATAGTTGCCAGTTGTCCTCACCACAAGCAGTTCAGAATAGCAGCCATAGTAGCCAGTTGTCCACACCACACGCAGTTCAGAATAGCAGCCAGTTGTCCTCCCCACACGCAGTTCAGAATAGTAGCCATAGTAGCCAGTTGTCCACACCACACGCAGTTCAGAATAGCAGCCAGTTGTCCTCCCCACACGCAGTTCAGAATAGTAGCCATAGTAGCCAGTTGTCCACACCACACACAGTTCAGAATAGCAGCTAGTTGTCCTCCCCACACGCAGTTCAGAATAGTAGCCATAGTAGCCAGTTGTCCTCACCACACGCAGTTCAGAATAGCAGCCAGTTGTCCTCCCCACACGCAGTTCAGAATAGTAGCCATAGTAGCCAGTTGTCCACACCACACGCAGTTCGGAATAGCAGCCTGTTGTCCTCACCACACGCAGTTCAAAGTAGTAGCCAGTTGTCCTCAACACTACAGTGCTGAACCTTACATTGTTGAACCTCAACACTACTGTTTTCTCTAATGCTTCAAGCATCCCCTCAAATACTGTTCTCAAAAGATCAGGAACAGGCAGCCAAAATATATTTATATAAAAATGGCTTTACCAAGCCAAATGTTTTATCCAGTTAGTAGTCAATCTACATATGAATGGCAAAAAAATGCCAGTTATTTGCAAAATATCCTTGCTAGCAAACACAAAACAGTTGATTATAAAAAAATACTATAATAATACTAATTAAAATGAACTACCCTATATTTACATGTACATGATCTCTGTGTGTAGGATGCACTGTGGCACAACAGCAACTATGGAACTCATTCTGGAAATAGTTTCACCTTTTTTTAAACTACCCTACGCTATTTACATCTAACAACAAATCCTTAGTGGTTGGGGATATGCTTCTGTGGCTGCTAGTCTCCTATTTTACGTCACCTCTTGCTGTCTCTTTCCTTGCACTCCTGCTCAGGCACTGTCCTTCTCTTTCATCTTTTCACTTCCCCTCTCCTTTCCTGTAGATTCAGAGTTTTCTGAAAGTTCTTAGTCAGACAAATGGAGTAGCTCTGCCTGCGTATGGCAACAGCCAGGTGAGCCAGTCTTTCTCCTTCCATCTTCCTCTCTTGCCTGATCACTCTTCCATGCTATCTCTTCTTTTGTCCCTGTCTTTTTCCATCAGTTACCACACTCCGTTAGTGTCTTTCTCTGTCCCTCGCCTTATGCCCTTATTGCTCTTTACTCTTGCATGCTGTTCCTCATAGTCACTGGTTGCTCGTCATAGTCATTACACTACAGTGAGGGAAGTGCTTTATTTATTTCTCTATTGTTGATTTAATATGCAATTAAGCCTAATTGACTGTATTGTCTTGAGTTTGGTCAAACCTGCAGGAACATGAGGTGGATTTGGTTGTCAGTATGGCTACATTTTGCATGTCAATAGACCTGATGTTTGTTAAGTTGGCCTAATGTCTGTCTGTCTGTGTGTTGTGATTGTGCTGCCTGATTGCTTTGTGTTCTGAGTCATCATGGTGTTGATGTGTGGGCTGTGCGGTGTTGGTGTAATTTACTTAAAAATCTCATTTCTTACTAGTTACTTAACAAAAAGCCATGTGTTTACAACTGCACTCATAAACACAACTGTTCTCATCAGACACAAATGTATGTTCAGGCACGTAATTTGGCAGTGTTAGAGAGATACGACAAACCCCCAAGATGCCGTTTTGCTATTAAAAATGGGTTATCGATGCAATTAGACCAGTAAAAAGTGATGTGGTGTCTTGTCATTGCATCTAACTCCTCTAATTGTGTAGCCAAATATATGTTGTCAATGTACCAAAACATCAGAGATGCCTTATTGCAATGATAAATTGCCGTTAACGCATTGAAAAGTGATGTGATGGTATTCAGGGTCAAATACCACGTCAGTCAGCATTCAGGATTCAAACCACCAGGTTTTAAATACTAGTTATATTACATTGTGCTTCTGTCATGAAATTAAAAAATAATCTTGAACTTTCTGAGAGCACTGTACGCCCTACAAAAGAGCTCATGTTGCACTGGGAACCATGGAATTGAATATTGTGCAGTCTTTTAATTCATTCTTATTATCAGCATCGCCATTGGTCTGGAAATTGCTACTTGGTCAGACTGGTTAAACACTTAATTGAGTGCGCTGCCTGCCTCAAGCAGGATCTGTTGGGTTAAAGCGTGATGTCTATAACAACAGATTAGTCCGCCTGCTTTCATGCAAATTCTAATGGTTTATATGATTGTCTCCTCTAAAATAATTGTTACCGTTAATTGAAGAGAAGGCAGTAAGTCTACAAAATAAAGGCACGTTTAAATAGAACAGGCTTAGTGCTACCACCATGGTCAGGAAAATAAATCAGTAAAAATCTAATATTGTGGATATTTAATTTGTTGATTGCAAGGGGCGCATTAAAGTCGCATGCCTTTGTTGGTGGTACATTTCAGTTTTCACAGGAACCCAGTCAGCTCTGAGGAGCTTAACATTCTGTCATGTAATTATCCAGTCATATTGCGACCAAAGCCGCACCATGCCAGACGGGGAAACCTTTTCTGATTGAATTTACACTCTACCTGTAATATTTTCTCTCCAAATAAAAAAAGAATACTCCAATAAAAAATACAATTGAAATAATCCATAATTTTACTTTTTTAACCTTTCACCCCCAAACACTGGTATAAGTGATGTTTATCTGTTGCTGCCTCAGGCTTACACCGATGGGAAGGTCAGGGGGTCCCCAGTCACCCAGCTATTGGAGGACCCACAGGATGAGGCTGACCACAGCTCCCATGTGTTTAACCCTGCTAGCACTACTACTGCTACTAACCCTGAGTGTGTCCGCCACGTGCACAGCACTGACCTGCAGCAGGTGTGTGTGTCGGTTTTTCTCTGACTCCCGCTGTCTCTGACTCCCGCTGTCTCTGACTCCCGCTGTCTCTGACTCCCGCTGTCGCTGACTCCGGCTGTCGCTGACTCCGGCTGTCGCTGACTCCGGCTGTCGCTGACTCCGGCTGTATTCATTATTAACAGTGTACTAGGATTATCACCCTTCAGTTGACATTGTTGATATAAATAGATTGTCCTATTTTGTGTTCCTTCTGTGTGTTGAATAGTATGTCTGTGTGTGACTAATTTGGCATAGCCTGGTATCTCTCAAGGTATTCGCTCAGTTATTTTTCCCCTCTTCTGCAGGACTGCAATCCTGAGGACAATGAAAACCATGCAGAGGAGAATCGGTATGTTGCCTGCCATCCAATACACACGTGCACACACACACACGCACCTCTCAGTTGCACTTCAGAATGTGCCACCTGTTCCTCCTCCTTCAGCCCTTCACCCCCACCTTCCATGTAGCAGTAGAACACAAACACACCCACCATTGCTGTGAATTGGCGGGGTAAATGTCATGTTTTTCTGTGTTTCCAGACCGCTGTCGTCCACAGAGAGTCTACGGCAGCTCTCCCAGCAACTTAACGGCCTGCTGTCTGGGGTATGCGATTCTGGTTCTGTGGCAGCCTATGGGGGAAGTTGAGCGCCTTGAGATATACACATTGGATTAGCGCCGGCCCATTAGCCCAATTTGGATAAACACTCTTATTTGCTTTGCTTGTTCTTAGTTAGGGTCATTTTTTGTTATACTCTACATGGCTTTGAACAGCTTGCTTTTTTTGTGCTTTGAGACTCAATTTTTTTCTTTTCTTTTTCTATTTGTTTAGTCGTCCACCGCCTATGTAAATGGCGACAGCGCCCCCTCACCTGACAGCGAAAAGGAACTTGAGGTAAGTGACACGTCACCCAACGTTGCCTCTTTACCGTGTCATGTGTGGCCCCAGGGGAAGTTGAGTTGTTCGGTCCGCCCCATTATTGCCCTGAAACGCAGATTTGCCTAATGCACACACACTAGATTTGCCTAATGCTACGTTACTGTGCCGCTGTGGAGTCTGAAACGTTGATAATGTCGGTACCGAACAAATGTATGAAATACTTTCCTGGCTGTGTCTCTGTCCTTTGTCCAGCAGAAGTCTATTTCTTCTGCTCGTTTCGTATGTCTTGCCTATGTGTAATAGTCCTAAGATCTTTTAGATGGCCTGGTGCTTTGATAGCCTTGAGAATGAAGTCTGGTCTATTATATTGCATTTTCTGACATCTTCTGTTGAATGCTCCACTAGCTAACCTTCTTGGTCCTGTCCTCGCTGTTTCTGTCTTCACTGTATGAACAGCCATTTTACATTCCTGAAGGTGTTTGTGTCATATGCTATCACAAGAATGATTCACCTCATGCCCCTCTTTCTTTTGTTTCACTTCGTGTATTCCCTTCCTTATCTACCTCCCCCTCTTTTCTTTATCATCTGTTGATTATTATTGTCTGTCAGAATCGGAACCAGGAGCTGGCAACTGCACTGGACTCTAGCAACATAACAAATTCTCAGCTCAGTACCAAACTAGAACAGCTGGTAAGTGTGTGTGGTGGTGGTCCTGGTCTATGTCTGCATGTGGGGATCATAGTCCTGGAATAACCTGGGGAGAAGTGTTACAATGGGGGGTTAGTAAGTTACTTTGCCCTTTGGGATTTGAGCTCTAATGAATGAAGTTGATGTATGGCGAGGCTGCTGAATCCTGTTCCTGGAGAGCTGCCATCCTCTAGGCTTTCTCTCCAACCCCATTTTATCACACCTGATTCTGATCATGAGCTGGATGAAATGCTGTTAAAAAAATGCCAATTGAGTCACTACTGGGGTTGGAGAGAATGCCTACTGGATGGATCTCCTGGAACAGGATTGAGCAGCCCTGCTGTATGGTATTTGCTAACATGCTATAGTGCTATAGAGCTTGCAGTCTGAGTTGTGGATGATATCACAGATGGACCTCTATCCTGTTTGTCCGACAGACCAAGCAGTCCCAGGAGCTCTCGGATCAGCTGCAGAGGGTGAGGATAAGATGAAGAATACCTCTCTCTCCCATGCCCTCACCCAGCCATCTCCTCCCCCACGTGGAATCTGACAGGATGCTTTTGTGTCTTTTCATCAGGAGCGAAAAGAGTTTGAACAGAAGTGTGCGAGGGAGCAGGGCGCCATGAGGGAGCAACTGCAGGTACTTATAAAGACCTGAAAACCAGGAGTTAAAGTTCTGTCGCGGGTTGCTCTCATACACCATCCCTCATCTCTGATAAAAGGGATGGTGTCATGGCCAGTGATGGACCCTTCTGTTTCCATTATCAGGAATGCATGGCATTTTACATTCACATGCTGTGGTTCTCAAGTGGGCTAAAAACACCATTCTCCAAAGGTTCAATGGACTTGAAAGCGTTTTCATGTGATAGATGAAAATATGTTTGAAATGTAGAAATTGGCGTGATGTCAAAATACTTGTGTCCTTACAATCTTTTCCTGTACCTCTAAATAATGTGAGTATTTAGTGATTCCATAACATTATTTTCTATATGGC
The DNA here is from genome assembly GCA_016801105.1 of Esox niger. Lineage (NCBI taxonomy): Eukaryota > Metazoa > Chordata > Actinopteri > Esociformes > Esocidae > Esox > Esox niger. Next base: position 6,935 of record JACXGJ010014119.1, on the reverse strand, counting down.
ATTTGCTGTTATTATGTGAGGCTTCATTCGGTCTGTCTTACTCAGGTCCACATTCAGACCATTGGCATCCTGGTATCAGAAAAATCAGAGCTGCAGACGGCATTGTCCTATACACAACAGGCTGCGCGGCAGAAAACAGGTTTGTGTGTGTACAGTTAAACGGGAATCACAAGGCATATCTAACATTTCTCTAAGTTCATCTTATCATAATTGTTGGACTGTCTCCATGTGCACATAACTCTCTAACTCAGGGACGTCAGGGTTAAGCTAGCGCAAGTACCGTGTCAACTGGTAATATTGCTCTTCCCCCACTAATGTGGCTGGAACTGCAATGTTCTGTCACAAGTTAATCCAAAATCGGGGAACCCAAATTGATTGCGGTGTATTCCGTATGTATTTTGTAGTGAACGTCAGTAACAGATTTTAAAGTTGTTTTTTTTAAACATCTTTTAATTTTGATGGGTGCAATGCGCTGATTTGGATCTCACTGCATCTTTCCATATGATGGTATTTCACCTTAATCATGCTTTGTTGTATTTCAAATGAAATGGGTTTACTCAACTCATTACAGTCCTTTTATCTGTGTAGTTGAGTTGGCAGACCTGACTAGGCCTGTTCCCAACACTGTTCTTTCTGATGGAGATTCTACTGATCCCAGCCGTGACCAATTGACTAGTTGTGATCTACATCACCCCTCCCACCATAAATAGACACACACCCTATGAGTTTGAGTAACACCAAGTGTTTTGATGTTTTAAGAGACTTACTGATGAAATAATAAGAAACAAATGGGCTGTTAAAAATAACGTACGTTAATAATTTAATAACTAATTGAACGATGAAAAATCTAATTGTTCCTAATTAAAATGAGTAGCGTTACAAACAGCAGCTGTGACATTGACTTTACTACCAGAATAGACAAAGTAGCCTAATCATTTAACATTAAACGGTACACTACAACACTTTTGCTAGAACATTGAAAAGAAAATTGCTTATTTACTGAATTACACAATTCATGTCCAGTACATGCCTACAGTGTTGTCCACCAGACCTACACATGTACATCCATGACATTTCTTATTCCTCAGCAGCTTCTCCAAATCTATCTGCATTGTAGGCTACAGTGCGGTTCTTCCATTTGTTGTGTCTTTGCTCAAATGACCTCTGTAAGGGGAAATATAGTAAGCTAATTTACTGTTTTCACTTGGTAGGCAAACCGATGTTCACAGAGAAATGCATCCAGACTACAGATTTCAAAGCGTTTAGTCCAATCAGATTAACCCAATAGGGCTAGGGCACATTACAGTACCAATTTGGAATACATGATAAATATAGTTCTTAATCTAACTATACAATTTCAGAAGCCCATCTCTTGATTGATGGGCTTAGCCATCTAGGCTGGCTGACGTGACCGTGTGTCTTCACAGCGAAGAGCTCCACAATGTTAACGGAGACAGCTGGGAATCAGACAGGCATTGCGTGGTCATGAGCCAGCTTGAGAAAAAAACATCTCTGATTGGGTCAGCCCTAATGTTGTATGAATGGGTGGAGCGTGTATGAATGGGTGGAGCGTGTATGAATGGGTGGCGCGTGTATGAATGGGTGGAGCGTGTATGAATGGGTGGCGCGTGTATGAATGGGTGGAGCGTGTATGAATGGGTGGCGCGTGTATGAATGGGTGGCGCGTGTATGAATGGGTGGCGCGTGTATGAATGGGTGGCGCGTGTATGAATGGGTGGCGCGTGTATGAATGGGTGGCGCGTGTATGAATGGGTGGAGCGTGTATGAATGGGTGGGGCGTGTATGAACGGGTGGCGCGTTTGTGGCTATGTGACAGTCTTTAATAACGTGCTGTAAAAATGAAGGGGAAAATGCTTGAATTAAGCTGAATAATCTGCCAATGGGTTGACAAAAATGTCGCTTGTAACAGAACAGATATTTCTGTAACAAACTACAGGGTCTAATACAGACATTCTGAACCAAACTCATATATGCATACTTAGAATGTTTCTCTAAATTAGATATTTATGCTTGTTGTTTTTGTGTTGTTTCAAGAAATATTTTCTCTCCCCCGTAGAACATCTAACATTCTGGTTAAATACTAACTGCATTTTGTTGTACTGTACTTGTACTGTTCAGTGACAATGTTGAGTCTTATCTAATTTCCTTAGAGGAAGCAGCATTTTATTTGGTAATACTGGTGTGCGTTCATGTGAAAGTGACAATATTTGAGAGGGTGTTGATAGATAATGTGTGTTTAGGGGAAGCTGAGGACCTGAGTAACCGTCTCCAAGCCTCCAAACAGAGAATCTCTGAGCTAGAGAGAACCCTGTCCTCAGTCTCTTCACAACAGAAACAGTTTGAAAAGGTAACCCACACATGGTTTAAGATGTCAACCTACTGTAGTCACGCATTTTACAGAGTCTGAGTGCTGTTCTCTTGTTTCTGCAGCATAACAAAGAGCTAGAGAAAGAGCGAGACAACCTGAGACTGGAGGTGTACAGGCTAAAGTAAGTCTAGTTATCCTCACTGCCACTCACTGGCTGGCCGTTTTATCATATAATGTTTTATGTTTTCTAGATAGGAAAAGGAGTTTGGAAGCCACACTTCCTGTGTGTGTATACATTTGGCTGATTCTGTGTTCACAGCCGGACGTGTGTGATTGTGATAGAGGAATAGAGATGCCTGGCATCTGGGAGGAGGCAGGAGGTGGTCAGTGTATAGTTTTTACTGTAGTTGTGAGAACCAAAAATGCCTTCAAGGAGAGTAAAACAAGAAAAAATAAGCTTTTCTCAGTTTAGGGTTCAATTTAGGGGTTACAAGAAGTATAATTCTGAATCTGTATGTTTTGTCCCCTCAAGTACAGTAACCTAGTGTTTCCCTAAACCGGCTCTGTCTGCCTCTGTTGTAGTAACGTCGGTGAAGAGACGCGGCAGCAGAGTTCAGAGCTGTCAGAGCAGCTCAAGCTGAGGGTGAGCGAGAACAACGCCATGAAAGCGGATATAGAGGACCTCCGCAAGAGGCTGGAGATGGCCGACGACATGCTGCAACAGGTGGGATAAGAAGGATCAGGAAGTCCTGTGCTAATGTCGATAAAGCAGAGAACGGATGGAAATGAGTGGTCTGTTGCAAGTCGGGGTCCCAGTCCGAACTCCCATTGCCATTCTCTCTGTTCATTTCCTAGTTCTCCAGTCATTCAGGACCCCCCAGTGCCAACCAGCAGATGCAGTTACTGTTGGAGGAGAAACTCCAAATTGAGGCTCATGCTTCCCAGGTTAGGTGTGTGTGTGTGTGTGTGTGTGTGTGTGTGTGTGTGTGTGTGTGTGTGTGTGTGGAAAATCCTGTTAAATCTCTCCTAACCAATAGGTTTAGAGGGAAAACTTTAAGCACAATTAAGCGTAATGTTAGATGTGGGGTTACTCTTAGGTTTAGTTTTTACCGGTAAGTCCTTAGGGCTAGGTTAAGTTTAGGCTTTATGGTTAGGTTTTTAGGGTTAGCTTTGGCTTCAGGTCAGTGTGGAGGCAAGTGGGACAAGGGACAGTTTGTAGGTGTGTGAGCTCTTGGGTGGGAGGAATTCCTCCTCAGTGTGAACTTTCTGTGCCGTGCCACTCCATGAACCCTCTGGTGTCCTTTGTAGTTGGTGGAGTCAGTGGCCCAGCTGCAGACTGAGAGAGACCGCTACGCTGAGCAGATCCAGGAGGAGGGACGCGTCTGGAAGGACAAGACTGAGCAGCTGCTTGCTCAGGTATGGCATGTTACCAGCGGCACCTGCAGAGCCTTTCAGCAGAGACCTAAACAGTCGAAGGTAGGGTTGATGGCGCGTGTGTGTGTGTTACAGGTGACACTAGTAGCTGAGGAGAGGGACAGGAGTATCAGCCAGATCCAGGAGCTGGAAGCCCACATCACAGACCTGAAGCATGCTGCAGGTGAGACTGCTGTTCTCATCCTGGTTTTACGCTGCTGGGTTTTTCTAAAGAGATACCGAATGCCCTTCCTACTTTGACCTTCCGTATGTTCCTATCAGTTCTCATTAGTAGATTAGCATATCCATAGGGTAAGAGCACTAGACTGTAAGTGAATGGAGAGGGGTGTTGTCTGAGATTTTCCTCTCCCCACCCAAGCCCTTATGTCTCAGGAGAGGGAGGCCCAGGTTGAACACCAGCCAACGGGGCCTTCAGAGAATGAACTGGCCCTCCAGGAGACCCTCCGCAGTCTCCAGCAAGAGAGAGACTCGCTCAATCTGCAGTTCCAAGCTCAGGTGATTATCCACCCCAACATCCTCTCCCTCAGCCAGCCCACGATCTCCCACCCTGTATGACCCTCTGAACGCCGCCTGAAGTCCTGGACCAGTCACACTCTGTTCCAGCCCGGCATCAACACGCCCCTAAAACCCGTTTCTTTTCCTGCTGTAGCTGCGCGACAACGAGCAGCTGAGTCGTATGTGCTCGGAGCAGGAGTCCCGTCTGTCAGAACTGGAGCGCCATGCAGAGCGAGGGGCGGAGGACGCGGAGGACCGCAGGCGTATGCTGGAAGACGTCCAGAGTGACAAGGCCACCATCAGCCGCGCTCTGGCCCAGAACCGCACCCTGAAGGACCAGCTGGCTGAGCTGCAGAACGGCTTTGTCAAACTGGTAATGCCTTTTTACTTCCCTCTTGACGTATTTGCCTGGGTTGATACATGATCAAATAAAATGGTCGGAACTGGAAACTTTGTTTTCACTTTTCCTGCCATTCAAAACCCACAATTTTTTTTCATTTTGTTTACATGTGTACCACTTAGCAGATATTGTTATCCTGCACAAGTTTGTTAGTACATTCATCTTAGGTTTGGACAACTAAGCAAGGTAAGCACATATCACACAAAATAAGTAAATCTGTTCTTTGAGAGTTAGTTGAAGACTGGCCAGGTTGTCTTTGTGCGCCCCAATAGAGGTGGATTTGTACAGTGGCCTCAAATTTAACCTGTTGAATTGAACATTTTCAAACATTGTTAAGTACTAAGTCCTATATATGTTTCTCAAAACACCTGGCACAATTATTGGCAACCCTGCATTTAGGAGATACTCCATTTGCCAAGATTTTATGATATCAACATACAGCTCTGGAAAAAATTAAGACATCTCAAATAAGTTGAAAAGGAACGTTTTGAGTGAGGAGCAGAAGGATTCAAATTAAGAGACCACTGTAAAATTAACGCTTCAGTTCCTCACTCGAAACTTTCCTTTTCAACTTATTTGGATAGGCAAGAAAAAGGTGCGCTGGTGTCTTAATGTTTTCCTGAGGTGTGTAACTATCCCTAGAAATATTCAAGGTCCTCATCTCATTACCAAGGGGTCCTTTTGTCTGTCAGCTGAATGGTTGGTATATTTTAGGATTCAAGATATGACATTTCTCCTGGTGGTCTTGGTGTACTAAGTGGTTCTAGTGTCTAGAAAAGCCCTTTAGGAGTCCTTTTACTATTATGATGATAAATGTGTCTGTGTCATGGTAGACAAACGAGAACATGGAGCTGACCACAGCTCTGCAATCAGAACATCATGTGAAGAAGGAGCTTGGACGAAGGATGGGACAGTTACAGGAGGACCTGCACAATGTCAAGGAGCAGGTACACACACACACACACACACACACACACACACACCCACCCAGTGTACACTAACACCATGTCCCAGGCACCCTAACAGGTCTCCTCCCTCCCCAGTTGGAGCTGAAGTCTCAGGAGTACCAGGCCCTTCTGGAGCAGCGGGACCAGATTGTGGCCCACCTGCAGCGGTACTCCGCCGGCTACACAGCCCTGGCCACGGAGCGGGAGCAGCTCCACAGACAGTACCTGCAGCAAAGCCAGCTGATGGACCGGCTACAGCATGACGAGACCCAGGGCCGGGTTCAGCTGGAGATGAGCCACAAACAGCTGGAGCAGTACCAGGTCAGGGATCTGCAAAATCCTCGTACTCCCACAATGCTTTGTCCCTGCCGCCCAGGCCTGCCTGTTGTCAAACCCTCTGTCTCCCCCTGCAGGAGAGACTGCAGCAGCTGTCCACAGACAACGAGCAGCTGAAGGCTGAAGTCACAGAGCTGCTGAACAGCTCAGCCCTGGCCACGCCCCCCAGGGACCAGGGAGACGGGCTGGACGGCCAGTCACTGCCAAGCAGCCCGCACAAGTCCTCCATCGCTATCCCAGAAGACTTTGAGAGCCGTGAGGAGTTGGTGAGGAGAGCACACAGGTCCCAGCGGGCTGTTGTGTTGTTAAAGGCTGGAGCGTTTCTCAGCTAACCACTGTGTCCTCCTGTCTTCTCCCATGGTCCTCCTGTCCCCTCCTGCGTGTCTGTCAGGAGGAGTTTGTGCGTAGTGCTGTGGCACGTGTGGAGGCCGAGAGAGACGAAGTGAGGAGCAGATTGGAGGAAGAGAGGAGAATAAACACCAAACTCACCGTGGAGCGCCACAGTCATGACCATGAACACAGCCATGAAGAACATGGTCAATGTCAAGATGACCACAGTCACAGTCAGCACACAGGTGTGTGCGTGTGCGTGCACGTGCATGCTTTTTGTTGGACCCCTGCCAGTTTTGTGTAATTCTGACTCCCCCTCACGTTCATTAGGCTCTGGTTCTGAAGGCGTACCACTGGAGGTCCATGAGGCCCTGCGTTCTGCCATGGACAAGCTGCAGAGACGCTTCACCTCTCTGATGCAGGAGAAGGCAGACCTGAAGGACCGAGTGGAGGAACTGGAACATCGCTGTATACAGCTGTCTGGAGAGACTGATACTATAGGTAACACACACACACACCTCTGTATACAGCTGTCTGGAGAGACTGATACTATAGGTAACACACACACACCTCTGTATACAGCTGTCTGGAGAGACTGATACTATAGGTAACACACACACACCTCTGTATACAGCTGTCTGGAGAGACTGATACTATAGGTAAC
>JACXGJ010014118.1:0-15313 GCA_016801105.1 Esox niger | reverse complement strand
ACCTAATTTCTAGTCTACTCCAACCAAGCGATCCGTACGTAGTTTGTATGGGGATAAACAGTCAAACAGACTTCCTAGAACCTCGTTTGTATCATAGGAATGATGTACCACGGATATCAAACATTTCTTCGTCGCGGAAAAACTGCCCACGGTACTGATCACTAATCAATAATGGCGATTGAAATGTTCCTTCCGTTTAGGAAAGATAACTCCCTGCTTTCATTCAAAACGCTTTAGACTATATTTGAACGTAGGCAAGAGTATTTAGAATATGATAATTTGTTTGGAAACAGTATATCATGCCATGCGCAATTGCGCAATGACTCAGACAGCTCAGCGCCTTGAACCATGCAGACATGAAGTAAGTACTTCGCTATTTATAAATAATGGTATCCTACAACATCATTTGTATACAAATAATGATATAAAATATTCTTCTGTCGATATAGTATGAGAATGATATTGGATTCTTGGGGAAAACATTATTTAGTGCCCACACTGAATGTGAAAAGCCAGGTCCCTACTGCAATGCAAATCTCGAGCTGACGCCTAGTGGCCGTTAGGTGTATTGCCGGTATAACAGAAGGAATGTAATTTCTTTCAAAATTATTTTATAAGGGTTTATTTCTAGGTACAGGAAGTGACTTTTATTGGGGTGTCTATATTTTTTGAGCTTCTATTTATTTTATTCATTTATTTCAACCTAAAACACTGTAATATCACTATAAAGGCATGTAATATCAGAAAATAACTATCCCACAAAACTCCATACATATTTGAAAAATAAATTAGCATAATATTTTGAAGAAATTGGTATCGTAAAAATAGTTTTTGCCATTCTAAGAGATGAGGAGTCAAAATATTTTCCAAAAAGTCAGTTTTTGTGTTTCTTTTGTAGCCCAAGGGGTTGTGAGCACCTCAATGCATCATAATAGATTATATCTGTCACAGAAATGATTCTAGGACCCCAAATGTGCATGTAGTGAAATCCGGCCTAAAATAGCCTGGATCAATGAGGGTTAACACCATTATCCGACTGCTTCTGCTAGACACACTGGTTGGGGTTGACTACAGTGCATTAGGTGGGTCATCTGCCTTTAATGCAGATCCTACAGTAAGTTACTCAAGACCAATGAGTGTGCAGGAAAGGTCATCGTTCACCCTTGCCAACCCAAGTCCAAAACCTCTCTGAGGAAAGTACAGGCAGTACAGGCATGGCTGTACTGGACACCCTGGCAACGCAGGGTAGTGCACGGCAACGTGCATGCATTGACACATGACCTATTAGCCCACGGCAATCTGACCACCAACTGTCCGTTTTGGTTCCTTAGGTCTTAGTTGTTATTCTCCTTTTTACTGCTTACTTTTAGTTTCCATTTTAGACAACCTTGACCATAACGGTGAATAGACAGGGATATTTTACTGCTACCCAGTAGTATAACATCACTGTGGAAATGACTTTGTTTTTTATTTCACTTGAGAAATAGCTTTCATTTCTAATGTCAGACTAATGTAATTACAATGTGCTATTTATAATTCACTAAGAGATCAGCAGTTTTCACAAAGTGCTTTAAAAAAAACCTGGCCTTAAACCCCAAGGAGCAAACAACATAGTATTGATTTTGAGTGGCTTGGAAAAACTCCCTAAGATGGCCGAAATTTTGAAAGAAACCTAGAGGAACCAGGCTCAGAGGGGTGACCCGTCCTCTTCTGGGTGTGCCGGGTGAACATATTATGAGTCAAATTGTAATAATTAATAAATGTATGTGGGCTGAGCCCAGAGTCTATTTAAACATAGAGTCTATTTAAACCTAAGAGTGGCAGCTGAGATCGTCAGGGATTGTCCTGATCTGCAACACAACCAAGAGGACTTTGGACAGGGACAGCAATGATTCAAGCCTGGTACTCTGCAGATGTGATCCAAGACCTAATGTCCTCCCCTAAGTTTAAAACGGCAGGAGACAAGGAAAATATCGAAAATGCATTTCTTATACCTACAAAGATTTATAGTGGAGAAGCAGAACTGACCCTACTCCCCCGGGCACAATAATACAGCAGAGTAAAACCTTAGGGCTGAGACACTGGGATGCAAAACATGCCAAGCATCAACCAAAATGAATAAGAAAAAATCTAAAAAATAAAATAGCACGAAAACAAATACTTCAATGAAAACATAACAACAATATTATAATAATTAAAAAAAAAATAGAATAAGAAAATAAAGGAATAAAAATGGTATAGAACATAGGAAGCTATAAAAACTGTAAGGCTAAACAGTGTGGTTAAGTTTAAGTGCTCAGTCATAGGTTAAATGTGAGGTCTGAGTTTATCAGAACACCAAGATTACACAGTTGATCCCTGATTATAAGGGCCTGAGAATTAAAAGGTATATATAATTGCCTTATAATACCATACCGACTGTCTCAAGAGTAGCCTAATGTACACAAGGCAGCGTATATACCGGTAGCAGCGAGGATGCACCCGTGAGCAGTAACTTTGGTCTTAATACATTACAGACTGCAAAAACAGTTTGAAAGCTTGTTAGGCGGCTTCTCATTGGCTTGACATAACTTTTTTGAGCAGTGCGGTGTATGCCAGATAGCCTATCAAAAAATCCAGAGGAAAAAAGCGAGGTCACTTTGTAGGCAACAAATACATAGACTCTTTGTGGGTCTCTCACGGGGATAACGAGTTGATTTCAACTGCAGTACATAAGTCATAAATGGGTCTGGATCTTCCAAAAGAACAACGATCTAAAGCACACCTCAACATACAAATAGTTAACTGACCATAGAACTAAGGAGCTGGACTCTGGGTTGAAATCACACGTCAATCACACATTGTGTATTTAAATAGTTTTTAACCATTTACCTTGTCAACAGGTTGTAATTGTTTGTGACCTGAAGTCTACATGAAGATTGAAGACGAGGGATGATGCCTTTGGGCAGATCAAACTGTCCCAAGAATTGAGGGTTGGGTATCTTCTTCCAGTGAAATGGAGAGGAATTAAGAACAATGAAGCAATTTCCAGTCTTAATGTGGATTGTAAGTTAAAAGTACTGTGGTGACCCTCTACAGACTGTTGCGGGATTCTGGAATGTTGTCTTTGTTAATTCTGCATTCAAGGCATAATAAAGTGACATGTTTTCCACTGTTCTTTCTGTTACACATGGACACAGAGTTGGTAGAGTTGCTCATACATACTGTGTAACTTGTGTTATGTAGTAAAACTGAGTGTGCAAAGAATTGTCAGAGTGATCATACTTCCTAGTGAGGACACTATAGTGTGTTTTGTGGAAAAATCTTCCAGCTCTGAGGTGTGGTTTTTGAACCAATGTATATGTAAACCATCAAAAATGAGTCTCTAATGCTTTGTTCACACTGGCAGTAAAAAGTGACTCAAATCTATTTTTTAACCGGATTCTAGTCAGATTCCTTTCCTGCAGTTTGAACAGGCAGGCCCCCAAATTAAATCTAATGTCGTGGCACATTCCAAACTACATTCATATAGTGGTATTAAATCAGATATAATAAACAGTTGGTCGGATTTATTTCCTATTCAACGTGATGTTTGAAGTCCACAAACAATACCGTTTCTGGAGTCTTGTACATATGACTACTACCATGGAACACTGACAGTGGATTTTTAGATATATTTCTTTTTGCTGCTTAAGATTTAGAGACTGTCCTTTCCCTTTTGAGCAACTGCTATCGACAAGCCGTTTAAGTGCGTGTCGTTAAAGTTGTCTATGTAATTCAGTGGATTGTTGATGATTACATTAACATATATTGGTTGACATCAATAAAGGGAACATACATTTTTAACTCAACAATTTGTAAAATACACCTACTTACAAAATGAAGCCTAAATGTAGGCTACTTTTGTCATGGTCTGAACACAGACAAATCGAATTGGTCCCTTGTTTAGTGCTGTTTTAACAGTCAGTATTCAAAATCACATTTCAAAAAATAAAAACTGATTTGAGTGTGAAGGCTTGTAGTGTGAACAAAGTAACATACGTTTCTGTAACATGAAAACATGAGAAAAACCTGACAACTAATCACACTTAAATATCACTCACTTAATCAAATTTAAACTACACTTAAATTACGTTTTTTTCAATGTTCCTTTATACCTGTGTGAAACCAGAATACATGTTACAATAGACAAACAAACTGAAACATCATAGTGGTGATTAAAATGTTCTTTATTTACAGTTGGGCATTTCAATGCTGAATCTTTTAAACCTCAAGTCCTCTTTAACATGTAATCCAGCTGAGTACAGAATAGGTGTTGAATGTTGTCCGATGTGTTCACCAGGTAAGGACCATCTCTGTATTTTAAATAAACTATAATAAATAAATGTAAATACCAATCCATCAATGACATATTGACTTATTGTCCCACAGGTAACCGTGTCTACAGACATTGTACAGAGTTTACAAGTACTTCCTGTGTCCCCTGTACTGGCTCCACCTACATTGATGAACCCAATGGTCTTACAGCATGTATACCATGTACACACTGTGATCCAGGCTTTGGTTTGATGGTAAAACATCCATGTAGATCTTCATCAGACACTGTCTGTCAGCCACTAGAGGGTTTCTACTGTATAGACCAAACTAAGGATGGTTGTAAATCAGCCCAGAGACACAGCAGCTGTAAACCTGGACAATACATCAAACAGAAAGGTAGGCCTGTTTTCATGCTAATATAACATTACAAAGAGTAACTGTATGATTACGCAAACGCTAAGATAAAGCTTGAATCTGCATTTGGTAAAAAGCATGTGCATCAAAGGGAAGATATCTGAGTCAGTGTTGCAGAATGGAGATGCCAGCTTTAAGTGAACATCTCAGATTAGGATTCTACTCATAGTCTCTAACACATGAACCTGTATATACTGTAAGTGGGAAATAGCACATTCACACACTGACAAGTGCTTTAATGGAAATGCTGTACTGTGCTCAACGTGATATTACAGTTTAGGCTCTTCACTTTAAATTGCTGCCCTGGCAGCCAATTTAGTACCCTAAAGAATATTTTCACTTGGGTGTACAGATGACTGAGAATTGTTCTGAACATTGTTGATTTATAATAATTCATGTATATAAATAAATCTATATTTTCACTCTAATGTACAGTTTTTAGAATTCCCTCCGGAAAACACACCTGAATTCACTCATGTTCAGGTGAACCAGAATTATGTTGTTCTCTGAACTGCCCTTTAATGCTCAATACTCTAAAATCGAAATATATAGTAGAGCTGGTTGTCCAGGGCTTTGTTCCAAACAAAATAACAAAAAGTGTGATTGTTCTTGTTCTTAAGGGCACAAAACACTTTAAATTCCAAGCCCTTTGCATCATGCACCACCATTGACCACACTTGGTAATCGGTATGACTATTTGGAGACCTTTATTCCCACAAAGTTTAAGGTACATTAATGGACTTTGTATTGGTACAGGAACTCCATCTACAGACACTGTGTGTACTAACTGTACTGGTGACACCTATTCAAATGGATCATTAACATTCTGTCATCTACATACATTGTAAGTGCAAAATATACATGAAATTCTATAATAATCAACACACAGAGTTTTAAACTTGAAAGATGGTTGACCACATTGAATATTATTTTTGTCTTTCTCTTATTGTAGATGTGACACATTGAACCTTCAGGAAATTAAACCTGGAACTCGTTGGTCTGATTCTGAGTGTGGGCCACAACCTTCATCTATGTTATCTGTTATTCTGTGTATTGTTCTGCTAACAGTTCTGATTATAGTTGGGATTGCAGTATACCTAAAAATCTATAGGAAAATTAAGAGCTCTAAATCAGGTAAGATAGTATATAAGGTGTATTGTAATATTCCAATAATTAGTTTGATTGCCTACAAATGAACACTTTTTTTTTTAAATTAACAGTTCCACTGTCTACCTGTCATCATCGAATACTGATTGTTTTTGTCTTATTGTTTAATTGTATTTAAAGAGACACGAGGGCCTGGAAACACCACCCCACTAAACCCACAAAGCCCTACAGAGGTTTGTCGATGCACTCAATTAATGTACTTAATATAACATACAGTTGAAGTTGGAAGTTTACATACACGTTAGCGAAATACATTTAAACTCAGTTGTTTACAATTTCTGACATTTAATCCTAGTAAATTTTTGGTCTTAGGTTAAGTTAAAATGGCGGAATAAGAGTAGAGAAGATGATGATGATAATTTCACTTCTCTTATTTCATCACATTCCCAGTGGGTCAGACGTTTACATACACTCAATTAGTATTTGGTAACAATTCCTTGAAATTATTTAACTTGGGACAAACGTTGTGGGTGGCCTTCCACAAACTTCCCACAATAAGTTGGGTGAAATGTGGCCCATTCCTCCAGATAGAACGAGAATAACAGAACAGGCCTCCTTGCTTGCACTTGCCTTTTCAGTTGTGTGAACAAATTGTCTAAAGGATTGAGGTCAGGAATTGTAATGGCTACTCCAATACCTTGACTTTGTTGTCCTTAAGCCATTTTGCCACAGCTTTGGAAGTATGCCTGCGGTCATTGTCCATTTGGAAGACCCAATTGCGACCAATATTTAACTTCTTGACTGATTTCTTGCGATATTGCTTCAATATATCCACATAAGTTTCCTTCCTCATGAAGGCATCTATTTTGTGAAGTTCACCAGTCTCTCCTTCAGCAAAGCACCCCCCACAACATGATGCTGCCACCCCCATGCTTCACGATTGAGATGGTGTTCTTTGGCTTGCAAGCCTCCCCCGTTTTCCACCAAACATAACGATGATCATTATGGCCAAACAGTTCAGTTTTTGTTTCATCAGACTAGAGGACATTTTTATTGCAATTTTGGAGCAGTGGCTTCTTCCTTGCTGAGCGGCGTTTCAGGTTATGTCAGTTTACTTTGGATATAGATTATTTTGTACCTGTTTCCTCCAGTATCTTCACAAGGTCCTTAGCTGTTGTTCTGGAATTGATTTTCACTTTTTGCACCAAAGTACATTCATCTCTAGGAGATATTGCGTCTCCTTTCTGTGCAGTATGAAGGCTGTTTGGTCCCGTGATTTCTTTAGATTTTCCCATAAAGGCAAGAAAAGACAATAGGTTTGAAGGTAGGCCTTGAAAGGCATCTACTGGAATACCTCCATTTGACACAAATTATGTAAATTTGCCTATCGGAAGCTTTTTAAGCCATGACATTTGCTGGAATTTTCAGAGCGGTTTAACGACACAGTCAACTTAGTGTGTTTCAACTTCTGACCCACTGGAATTGTGATAAATTGTGAAATTAGTTTTAATGACTTCAACCTAAGTATGTAAACTCCCAACTGCAACTCTTACTGTGGTAAGGAGACTGATAACATGCACTGTTATGAGGCGATGATGACATAACGCAGCTCTCTCCTGAGAAACTCGAACCCTCTTGGCTATTATTGCCAGTAGTAATTTAAACGCAAATTGTAACCAATCAGAAAGTAGCTACATAATTAGTAAGCAGTGTGTAATTTTTGGACTTCTGCATGTAAAATGTACTGTCATAATCAAATTCTGGAAGTCAACACATACTGACATCACGTGCATTAAAACAACATACTGGGGAGACGTGAGATATTTGGAGCTTACATGTGAATAGTTTAAAAGGCCATAAATTGATTTATTTTAGCCTGGCTAATATCCATACTTGACCTGCCATTTACATATAAAATGATTGTCATACATCACACAACTACATTTGTTCTCATTGTGTAAACGTGATTATATTTATAGCTGCACTATATTGATTACCATTCATGGAACACATGATTATCTCATGTGGATTTTTTAAGACCATTGTTGTTATGGTTTCTCAGAGTTAATTGAGAAGTTTGTAACGGAACATATCAACAGTTTGACCAGTCTTGGCCATTGAAGCCGGTAGCTTGGTCAATGTTGTCATTGGCCTCATTGTTCCCTCTGACCAGTCTCCAACTTGCTTGGTCATCCAGTTTGGAGGGAAGGCTAATCAGGCAGGGTCTTTCCCAATTTCAAGAAATATTCCCAATTTCAAGAGAAATCCCTTTAAAATTGTTTAAATATTATCATACTATCTAGATAATCGTAACCAAAGCCTTGTTGAACACAAACTCTGAAACACTGTCACCACAACATGTGTGATGGAAACTTGACTACATTGGAATCAAGAGAATGAACCGGTGATAGTTCTAACTATTCTAATGCAAGATGTTAAGAATAAAATAATTTTAAAAAGAACCAAGCCGAGCCTTTACAGATAGCGATGCCTCCCTATCAAGAAGAAAGAAGATCAAAATTAAGCAGAAGCCCCCTCCCTAGTGAGCTGCCATGTTAATGTGTTGCAGTCTTTAATCTTTTAGTTATTCCACCATACATGTTATGTTTTATTGAGTTTATATTTTTTGTAGATATCAGACCCAGAGGAACAATCAACACTTCATGTGGGAACAGGTGAGTTAGTCCTATCACAAATCCGTAAAGGTTTGGAAACTGTTAAGATCTTAACTTTTATTTATTACTCCACTTTTGTGTAAACATAGTAATGTTATACTTACCAGATGCAGAAAGTCTTAAGACGTTGGGGCCACGATTACTGTCCACTACGAGGGAAATTTGATTGGCGCTATCCCAGTGATCTGTGGAGGATGAATTACCAGAATGAGCAGATTAAAATGCCAGCAACAATTGCAAATACAAAGTGCCCCTTGATTTTTATCATCCAATCACTCTTTACAGTCTCCTGAACATTTCCTACAATACATTCACTCCGGTGAATAGAATAGTTTTTTTCTGTATAGGGCAATATGTACATGTACAGTCTATTACAGTGTTTTGCATTGGGGGCTAAAGATGAAAATATTGTGTTGGTAGATGTAGCACACCATTCCCCATGATCAGACAGGTAAGTCTTACTCTACACCAGGGGTGTCAAACTCATTTTCACCGAGGGCCACATCAACATAATGGCTGTCCTCAAAGGGCCAGATGTAACTTATAAATGTAACTAAATGTAAACTAATGTAATGTAAAATAAAAGTAACTACTCCTTAATGTTAAAAAACTCATTATTTATTATAACTTATTCAAGTGACAATTACAGTTGCATAGAAAACATATGTTTGCTTATTGCTCTAACATAAATCCTTTTAAATGTTGTCAGCTTATGAAAACCCACAACTCCATTAATGAAGGATCAAACTGTCCAAGTGAATAAAGAAAAATAACATAAAACTGAGCTGCAAAGAACATGTATGACATGTGGATTCTCTCTCTACTATTGATTGATCATTTTCTGAAAATGATAAACGCAAAACAAAATGCAAGCACAATCATTAAATTGCACACAGTTTAACTGTTCTTCTTCTTGGCTGAATTACATTTTATTCTATTTTAATTAAGTTTTTTTTTTTTTTAAATGCTTACCTGTGTGTTTACTGATCAGATGTCTGACACCGTTTTCCCGTTGCCAATGTGTCAATGTCTGGTTTTAGGTCCTGTGCTGAGGCAATGCGTAGAACAGCATGGAGGTTGTCATCCGTGGGTGTGATCTGTGCTTGTTTTTGTTCAGATTCATTATGGAAAAAAACGGTTCGCACAGATAGGTGCTCCCAAACATGGACAGAACACAGCAGCATGAAGTCGAAGCTGTGGCATCAAACCAGGGGGCAGCAGACGGTAAAAGTCCTGGATTGCAGCATCCTGGAACTTTGCTCTCAGGCCACTGTCGCTTTGAAGCTCAATTAGCGCCATCTGAAGGTGTTGGGGTGCAGTGCAGACATCGGTGGTGAAAGGATTGGCAAAGACGTCAAAGCCAGACTGTTGTGCTCTGAACTCAGAGAAGCGCCGATCAAACTCAGTCTTTAACCAGCTCAGTTTGGTAGCAAACTGAGCACATGAAAACGTCTCGGGAAATGAGGCTGACATGCTCTGACAAACAGGAAAGTGGACAAGATTGTCCTGTTTCACTCGCCACATCCATAAGTCCAATTTACGCTGGAAAGTCGTGTCGGACATCTGCGTGATGACTTGTTTGCGCCACTGCAGCTTCTGATTCAGCTGGGCGAGATGGTCGGTTATGTCACACAACACAGCAAAGTCACACATCCACTTTGGATCTGATAGTTCAGACATGAGTTTTCCTTTACTCTGCATAAAAAGAGCAATGTCTTCCCTGAGCTCAAAAAAATCGCTTGAGGACTTTGCTCCTACTCAGCCACCGCACTTCTGTATGGTACAGCACATCCCCGTGTTCCGAGCCCATCTCCAGCAAAAACTGCTGGAACTGACGGTGATTCAGGCCACGCGCCCGAATGAAGTTCACCGTTTTCATGACTGTGGTCACAATGTCCTCCATCCCCAGCACCTTCCCAAACAAAGCTTCTTGATGGATAATGCAATGATACGTTATCAGAGGCGTGTGACAGTTAATTTTTTGCATTTTCCCCTTCATTAGTCCAACCAAGCCCACTTTTCCTCCACACATTGCCGGTGCACCGTCTGTAGTTAATCCTACCAAGTTTTCCCACTGCAGTGCATATTTACTTACGGAGTTCTCCACCACATTAAAAATGTCCTGTCCCTTTGTGGTCCCATGCATTGCAGCCACATCCAACAGCTCCTCAGTGATAGAGGTCCGACTTTCCGCCTCTAATAAAAATTGATAACTGCGCTGTGTCCGTGTTCTGTGCTTTCATCAACAGCTAATGAAAAAGCTGTGTAGCTGCGTGTCTCCTCGGCCAGCTGTGTTGTAAGATTTAATGCTAGTTCCTTCACTCGGTCGGCGATGGTGTTTCTTGATAAACGGACATTTTTAAAAGTCTGTAACTGGTCGGGACACACCTGCTCACAGACCTTCAGCATGCACTGCTTCAAAAACGCTCCCTCTGAAAAAGACTTGGAAGCGTGGGCGATTTCTTCAGCCACAATGAAGCTAGCTTTCACCGCGGCCTCGTTTTTGGCTGTGGATTTCATGAACAAACTCTGCTGCGACCGCAGTTTGCCTTTTAATTCTTTGGCAATTTGTTGCTTTTCTTGAAGGCTAGCTTTAGCGTACTAAGTTCCGTGTTTTGTGTCAAAATGTCGACGGAAATTGTACTCTTTGACAACCGACACCGCCTCGTAACTCAAAAGACATACCGGTCTTTCTCCTTGAAGCACAAACAAGTATTCGCCTTCCCATCTTCCTTGAAACAGTCTTCCGTTTGCATCAACTTTTCTCTTTCTGGACAATTCCACTCGTTGGCATGGACACTGCCGCGGCTAGTGTAGTCGAAAAGCATTGTGGGAAATGTAGTTTTTGGTCAAAGCACGCTCTTAATTTATTTTTGGGTATTTATTTTTAGACACTCAACACTTTTAAGCTCTCGCGGGCCACATATGTCCCGCGGGCCTTGAGTTTGACACATGTGCTCTACACACTCTGCTGAACATTTACTACATTGCTTTCTCTGTGCCACTTTTTGTTTTAGCTATGAGGCTATACGTATTCCACATTCAGTCATTCAGAATTGTCTGAATTTTGAACACGTTTTGGACCACGCTTTAATACCCACCTTTGAAATTACTCTTAAATAAGATCAAATGTTAATCACTGTCAATGTTTTGAGAGGTATATTTTCTTAAATTCAGTTGGTCAGTTTTAAAGTAATACGCTAGCCTCTTATTTAGAACATTTCCTCATTTTCGCGACCCGGAAGTGTTTCTTTAGTGTTGTTTACGAGAGGCAGATATAAGAAGATGATAGATCTGTCACTATTACTCCAGAAAGTATTAAACAAAGAACAGAATATGTAATATAAAATATATTCTCGTTTCATACAAGAGAGCGTTGAGAGTCAGTAAAAATGGTATCCCTTTTGACTGAACATTATTTCCTTCTTGGTAAGTTACTTTTCAGTAGCTACGTTTAACTTGTTTACAAAATGGCTAGCTAACCTTGTGAAACTAGATAAAAAAATTGCAACTGCCAGATAAAAACTATGAAGTTAACCACAAACATCGTAAGCTAAATGTACCCATACATCAGTTTGTGTAATATTTGCTTTTGTAACTAAATCAATTTAGCACTACAGCACAAACCTACCCACAGAGGTTGCGCGCATGAAAAACAATACAGCGATTAAAACCAAACAACATAACCTCATATATGATCGTCGACAATTTCCAGTTACACATTGAGTATCCATATTTCAGATTAGCGACGGTGGCTGAATCATCCCCCAAAAACGTATCTCAATTCGCATACTTAGATGGTACAGTAACTAATGTTGAATTCCTAGTAAATCAGTATGCCATTAGGCCATAATACCTCGTCATAAAGTTGCGTCTGGAAATGTGTCCAAATCTAATGTAATATCATCAAATGTTGTAAAATGTAAGTTAGAATATTAGCCTACACAAAATAAAATAACATATTCGTACCTTTTATGACATGTTATCTTCCACTACTAATAGCATCTGTGCATTGCTTTTGCTTGATTTGAAGTGTGGATAACTTCCGTCAAGCGAACCAACTGGAGGATTTGAACCGCGCAAGTGAACCAACTGGAGGATTTGAACCGCGGCCAGTGTATGAGGATTTGAACCGCGGCCAGTGTATGTGGCTTCATTAAACGTAAAGGTACTGAGGCTTGGCTAGGATCACAATACATTCGGGGCTTTGCCCAACTGCCCCGCCCCACCCGGGACAGAAAGTACAGGGTTTTGAATGTACGTGCGGAAAATGTTGCGGCCTCCACGTCTAAATTGTCATAATGCGCGATTGGGATATAGCTGAATAGGTCAGGGAATTAATTATTTGTTTTGGTCAATTTGAGATCCGGGGCTATTAATACAAGATCCGCGGCTATAAGCCCCGGATGCCCAGGCCTAACGAAGCGACTGCTCACAGGGTTTTATTTAAAATATTGGCGACTTTATTTTTAAGTGTCAGTACTTGGGGGAAAAGGTGTTTGAACGGTTTTGGTTATAGCGAGGAATATATTCAAACCACCGGATGGTAAGAAGAGATTTTCCACGTCTTTGTTTTTATGTAATTAACTTTTCTGTCAGACAATAGAATACCAAAAACGTTTTGCGGTCCACCAGTCTGGCAACTATAAATATGCGACCATTCCCTGCCACACACTCTTTACATACAACGAATTAATGCAGTGTATTAGATTATAAATTAATTAATTATCAGTAAAAAGTAATTTCCTACATTTTTAAGGAGTATTATGCCCTCTGGAATCCATCAGAAGCTGTCTAGAAAAATTACCCCCTTTGTCACAGTATAATACATGTCAATTGAACTTCAGGGATACCCGTCTGTCCATTTAGGAAGCATAAGCGATTGTAAATCATTGTCACCTGTTTTGGTACAAATGAAAGTGACAACAGATGCGATGGAGAGGCAACAGCAAGACAACCCTCAATAAGGGAATGGTTTTGCAGGTGTAGGCGCCACTGCGTTCTCTTCACAGATGAGAGCAGGTTCACACTGAGCACATGTGACAGACATGAAAGTCTGGAGACGCTGTGGTGAACGTAATGTTGCCTGCAACATCACCCAGCATGACCGGTTTGGTGGAGGGTCAGCAATGGTCTGGGAAGGCATCTACTTGGACGGTCTGTTATGGAAATTCTTGAACTAATGTACATTGGAGACATGTTTGCTTTTCTATTACTCGGTATGTTACTCTGGTCTTTGGTTTTGACATACATCTGGGACTAGGTACTCTGACTATATCTGCCTTAACCAATAAGGATATCTGTCTTTTGTTCCTTAGGAATGTGGTCGTTGGGGGGATCTGGTATTTGCTTAGGGGACATCATTGATTGGTATCCGCAGATTCTGGGGTTACTTGTTGATCTGCCCATCTGTATAACTCATCAGTCTATCTATTGTTTGTCCAGATGCTGCAAGTCCTCTTCAAGTGTTGTTGAGGTCACCCATGTGGGGGAGAACAGCCCGCATGAAAAGCACCCCCATTTTAACTGTAATAAATACTGACTGTTCATGTATTTTCAGCAGAGGCTCCTCAAATGATTATTCTGTAAGCTTTTGACTGCTGTTAGGTACCGGGATGAAATCCTCAGACCCATCGTCAGACCATACGCTGGTGCAGTGGGCCCTGGGTTCCTCCAGGTGCAGGACAATGTCTGGCCTCATAGGGCCAGAGTTTGTAGGCAGTTCCTGGATGACAGAGGCATTGATGCCATTGAATGGACCTCACGTTCCTCAGACCTGAATCTAATTGAGAACCTCTGGGGCTTTATGTATCGGTATCGGTGCATCTGACATGCCATATAGCGCCACAGGATGTCCAGGAGCTCACTGATGCCCTGATACTGGTCTGGGTCCCCCAGGACACCATCTGCCGTCTCATCTGGAGCAGGCCCAGACATTGTCGGGAGTTCATACACTCACATAAGGGCTATACACACTACTCACGTGTTGCAGTGATGAAATTTACTCAAGCTGGAACAGCCTGTGATTTCAATTGTTTAATTTGATATTTGGTGTGAGTTTGAATCCAGTCCTCAATTGGATGGTGATTTTGGTTTCCATTGAACGTTGTTGTGTCATTTTGTTTTCAACGAATGACACAATGCACAGTAAAGATTTTTATCATGTTTAGTTCATCAAGGCCCAATGTGTGATATTAGTGTATCCCTATTTTTTAAGGCAGTGTATATATTTTGTGTACATTTCTTGGAAGTGCACATTAATTCAGGTATCCCCTCAGGTAGCCACCATAATGCCAAGCAGTTACTGCGTTTCACTCAGTCTCCTTGGTGGTATGTTGGTGATTGACAGCAGCTACAATGATGCACAGTCGGTTGTCAAGGGAACACAGGCTGGCAATTAACCTATGCATCTCTTTCTATTAGGTTTGAGAGTTGTGCTCGTTTTTGGAGTAAACTGCGGTCCGGCAGAGTATAAAACAAATGATGGACAGTGCTGCCCCAAGTGTGGTGAAGGTAATTTTATTTAATTAATTGGGTTTTACAGTTTTGTGAAATGGAGCGGGAAACAAAGACAGTGCAGAGTTGTGGGTTCACATGCACGGATGATGGCGATGTGTCAGAGTGCATGATGCATGCAAAAGACAGACGTGTCCGTGTGAAGACCAGCGTGGGGGAGTTTACATGTAACAGATCAGCGTCGGGGAGTTTACATGTAACAGACCAGCGTCAGGGAGTTTACATGTAACAGACCAGCGTCGGGGAGTTTACATGTAACAGACCAGCGTCGGGGAGTTTACATGTAACAGACCAGCGTCGGGGAG
>JACXGJ010014117.1:0-15315 GCA_016801105.1 Esox niger | reverse complement strand
GAGAGAGAGAGAGAGAGAGAGAGAGAGAGAGAGAGAGAGAGAGAGAGAGAGAGAGATATCGTAAAACTTAGAGTAGTAGCTCGCCAAAAATTCGGTCGGACGGATAGCTTGATCATTTCCGAAATGTAGATACATTGTCATTGATCAGTTAGCTGGACCGCATTCAGGAATCTGCACGGATTAAGTCAGTTG
This sequence comes from Esox niger, assembly GCA_016801105.1. Lineage (NCBI taxonomy): Eukaryota > Metazoa > Chordata > Actinopteri > Esociformes > Esocidae > Esox > Esox niger. The sequence continues at coordinate 15,123 of JACXGJ010014117.1, read as the reverse complement.
AAAGGACAGCGAAGATCGATTCAGGCTATGGTCTACCCGTTGGCAATAGCCTACTATTTGGGGCTTTAAGCTCTTTTAAAGTGATAGGCTAGTTTACAAAAGTATTTTCTATTCCTGTTGATAATGCTGGATGGTCGAACTGATGAAGTTCACAAGAGGCATTTGCCGACTTTTGGGCATAAGAGTCGGTAAGTAAAAGTCACAGTACCTTTACAATTAAGTTTTGACTGAAAAAGTAGCTTATCTGTACATGTGTAGCTCACTCACGGGACACGTTTAATATGACAACAGATGTTTGAGGCTAATCGAGTGTAGTAGCTGACGGGTCGCTAAAACAAGCAACAAGTTATAAAAAACGAACTACTCGAATGGGATTTTGTGATGAAAACGGGCGAGATATAAAATTTAAAAAAAGTGGCCTACTTCATCAACTGTAGCCTTGGAAGGTTTTGCTTGCTCCCTAGCTTTTACTGTCAGTGTCAGAAGCATAGTAGCTACTTGATTTTTTATGCTGTTGTTTATGACTCAGGCTTTATCTGCCTGTGCGTACATGCCTATAGGCGTCATCGGAATCTGAGACTTGATTTTCATAATGCCACACACGGTGCTGTTCAGTATACTGCAGCTCAGAGGACAGAGTGCTGTTTGCCAGAGCGCTGCGTGTGTGGAACACAGAACTTTGCAAAGGAACCTTTTTGTCCATCAAAAACATACGAAACACCCCGCTTTAAGTCTAAAACAATCCAGTACATTTCTCTTGTTTAAGACTCGGCTATTCCATTCCCTGCAGGGCAGGCTCGCTTTCATTCTTTCGGAGAACAAGCTAACACACCTGACTCCAGTAATCAACAAATAGTCTTCAACAACAGTCTTTAGAATGCTGTTTAATCAGTGTTGTTTGCTCGAGGACGGCCCCACATCTGGCCCCAAAGAACAGAAGCTGGCCATCCCTATTCTAGGCCAAGGCCAAAGAGGAGTGTGAGCCAGCCAAGGCCTACCTTCTCCAATCACTAACAAGCATTTCTCAAGGTGCTCACTGCTAGCACAACAATGTACAAAGTGGCTTACAATCACGTGTGCATCGTTGTTTCACATGTTCGGATCCCTAACATAATTTCTAGCCAATTGAGTGGTCCAGCTACATGCCTCACCTCTCCGGCTTCCACGTGCTGCTAAAACTATCACTGGCACTCTACGAGCGGTTACTGATGAACTGCACAAGAAAGCAAATGAGCTAGCATTTATGTTAGGGCTGTCCTAACTACAAATTCTTCAAAACATGCGCCAAGTCTAACTGTAAATGTGCAAACACGTTCCCAAGAATTGGAATTTATTAACGATAATTTAAAATGACGTGTACGTCGATGGGAGTGAGCAGCACTGTGTTCCTTACCTGGGAACGATAGCTGAATGTGCTGAGTAGGACACATTTATTAATGTCATTGTCAAACCACCATGTATACAACCCATCTTTACCTACTAATTGAGAAAGAGACAGTTTTGAACGTTTTTAATTTCAGGTCGGCATTCTAGTTTTCCAAAGCTAGTTCTTCCTTGGGTGGGGCAGATTGAACAGCTGTAGTGCTCAAACGGCGGCAGGAACTGTAGGTGCATGGGTGGCTGAAAATAGAAGGCTGATGACAAAAGAGAATGAGGATGAAGAGCAGGAGTTGCCAAAAGAACTGAGGTTCCATGAGGGAACATGATTCACTGATATTTATATATTTATTGGTGACCCATTTTAGGTAACAAGGATTGCGAAAGAGCCATTGATAAGTTTAACCAGTCAGAGTGACCAGGGCACATATATTTTTTCCCTGTGTGTTTAAGTAGATTGAAGCACTGTGGCTAGATAATCTGAATTTAATTTGGAGAGTTTGATTTCTTTTGGGCAGAAGCAGAGAAAAAAAGGTATCTGGAGCTGTTCTGGGCACTGAGGCTGGTTGTCTTTATGCCTCGGTCACACTCCGAGAGGCATCACACAAAATGGTTGGCATAACTTATCTGGGTATGTCCAACATTTACTCTGGCTACAATTTACGTTGAGGCTTTTAATGGATAGGTCAAATTCTCTGTAGCTGCCTTGGCAACACAATACTTCAAGGCAAATGCTGTGTTCCATTGAAAATGAATGTACAGTTGATATTTTTTATACTGTTCCCCATGTGGAATCAGAAACCTGTAACCCTGGCATTTCCATTGCTATGCTCTACAACAGCGCTGCTCAATCCTGTTCCTGGAGAGCTGCCGTCCTGTAGGTCTTTCCAACCCTAATTCTACTAATGCACACCTGATTGTACTAATTAGCTGGATGGAAAAGCCCGGCCCGGCCCAGGTCCTGCCATGCTTCTGTTGCACCAACGTGCCATGATGCTGTAGTTTTGTCTGTGGCGTTAGAAGTCGTTCACACTCGTGATGCTAGGTGAGATGCCTGCAGTGAGAGCTTGTGTCAAGAAGCCTTTGCGGTAGAGATATTGCACACTGTGTTGTCACGTCGGAAATGTGTCAACAGATTGGGTACATTGGACGTGTCGGATGATGCAAGATGTTGCGCATGTGAATGGAAGTCGCGTTGCCTGAGTACCCTGCCACGGTAACGAATTGTGAAGGAGCCGAGATCTAGGCTGTGCAATTGGCCTGTTGCTGATAACCTCTGTCCTTTTGAGTGTCACATATGAATGTGACCGACAGTTGGAATAAACCAACAGGGTTGATAAATGTTGCCAATATGGTTTTAGTGTGGCCCAAACAAACAGGCTGAAAGACGGAATGTGTGGAAGGGGCGAGGTTTAGCGGCATGCCCTTTTATTGTCCTCAGGTCTTTTAGCTCCTGGTTGTCACTCACCAGTCATGGATGTGTCAGAACAGATATGCACGCATGCTTGTCTTTTGAAGTCTGGCAATGGGAAGAACAGAATGGAATAGAACACAATAGTGTATAATAGAATATTTAGAAAATCGTTGTGTTTAAGAAAAACAGAACAGATGTGAAACAGAACACAATAGAATGTTGTAGAGTGTAATAGAAGTATGATGGAGTGAATAGAATGTATGTTTATTTCTGTATTACACAATGATCACAGAAAGCTGTCTTATGGGAGGCTGATGACTCTTCCTCTGTGTAACAACAAAACCACAGGTACGCTGCCACTGTTTCATTTCCTCTTCCCCATAGAGCGAGAGATTCAGAGGGTTAGAGAGAAATGCTGCGAGAAATGAGGGAGGTAGAGAAAGAGACTGAGAGACTGGGGAAGAAATGCAGATTAAATAAATTACATAACAGTATGTGACCTGCCACAATCCGAACGAGATGTTATTTGATAAGGGTATTTGTGCATTTTTCCCATCATGCCCTGAGGACTTCGAGCATTCCCTCTGTTTTACCGTTTCTAGTTGTTTGTATTCCTGCGCTACTCTCATTGTTTCCGTAGCAGCTGTTAACAGTGGAAATGGTTTCATATCATTATCATTGCCTGTTTGCCATTGGTCTCTGTGTGTAATTTCTTCCATTACACCCAGTACATCTCAAAACTCTTCCAGGTGGTTTTGGAGTGGGTGGGGCTGTGTGGGTGTGGCATCGAAATAGTGTTCCCTGTTATCAACCCTGCTCTGACAATCTGGCCTGACCACATCATAACCAGACTAAAGGGAAATGGTAACAGTTGGTAAACCATAACACGCTTCGAACGTTGTGGCTTTTTGACTCGAAACAGTGCACAGTTCACTATGTATTGGGTGATGACCCACGATCCGTAGCCTTGGATCCAAATATGTGGATTCCTGCCACAGTCTGAGTAACAGCCGATAAGAAAAACACAATAATAAATGTATTTGTCATGCTGATTTGTTTTGGTTGTTGTTTTGTTCTAATGTGTAATCAGTGATATTTCATGACAAAAATAAGCTGTAGGAATATAACTGCTATAAATACTCTATGAACAATGTATTAACATACAGCGCTGAAATGGTAAAGGGAGGTTTTCTGTAGGTACTTCAGATTCATAATGGTCTTGTCTTGTGACTGCGGATCAGGTAAGGGGCGGTTATCTGGAGGGAGCTGTTGTTCAAACCAGGGTAAACCGACTTTACATATTGTACAGTCTAAACTATTTATTGTGTTGGACTGAAATTCTTAGCTAACCAGTTTGGAATGAGTTCTCTCTTTACCATTTCTGTTTAATAATCAGAAACCTTTAACCCAACTGAACAGTGTGAGGGAGCCAGAGCAGAAAACGGCATGAGGGCCTAGCACTCCAACGCGGCATGAAGACCACATACTGGTCTGATTAGATTCTTCTTCACACACTTACTTTACAACTGTTACTTCCTTAAGATGGAATCGTGCCAAGCGAAGGTTCCTTGAGAATATTGCTGTCTATGTTAGATGTTTGGTCTTAAGGTCAGGGTTACATCTGGTTTGCGGTCAGGGTTACCGCTGGTCTGCGGTCAGGGTTACGCCAGGTTTACAATCAGGGTAATGGGCTGGTTAAATGTTGTTTGGTAGCATACCATACTTACAAATAGACAAGGCTTGCCTTAATTGACAAATCATTACGTGTAGGCCTTAATGGGGTTAGTTGATAATGATTATAGGGGTTATATGCCATTTATCAGATGCGTTCATCCAAATCGAGACATAAACACTAGTTTCCCCCTTTCACTTCCTCTCCATTCCTTCCTGGTCTCATGCAGTCCTCTTCTCTGTGTGAGTTGGAGTTTAGCTGCGGAAGCCAGGCGGATCGGGTTTCCTTCATTCCATAGACCCAGGCTGCAGGCCTGCTGATTGGCCAGTTAGCAGTTCTATTTCTGGGCATGTATGTTCTCCTGTGTCACAGATGAAGTCCTATTCCCTTTGTAGTGTACTACTTTAGCCCAGGGTCCATAAGGGCAGTGGTAGGGGCTACAGTGACATTTGGACCTCAGGTCTTCCATCTCTGAACATCTGTTTGGACTGTCGCCAGCTCTCCGGCCAACCAAGGTGCATGGAAATAAGGAATGCACTCATCCCCTTTCCCGTTTTCAGAAACCACTGCTTTCTCACAACTCCATGTTTTTCTTTTTTTAGTCAGGCATTGTTGTTCCATATTGACATACTCTCGATAGGTTTGAAAAAGCATCGTAGACACTCATATTTTAACCACGGAACACACTCACTCGGATGCTGTATGGCTGTTATCAGCTTTTTACGTGGTAAGGTGATGTCATACCGTGGTATATGGAATCTGGTAATACCCAGCCATACAGTATTGGTAACAGATACCTTCTATAGTTTGGCGGGTTGCGTTCAGATCGGCAGCCCAATATTTGAAGGGCTGAATACAGTCTCATTCATTCACCAGGTCCAATACGTTTCTGTCTAGTGTGTAGTTAACTGTTTTAATAGGACCCTACTCATAATGTGTTGAAAGCCTTGGCTAAGAGCTAGCACATCTTAGATGTTCATCTGTACTAGTGTGTGTGTCGGTGTGGGTATTTGGCTAACTGGCTAATGTTAACAGGGAGTTGTTTGGCTAACTGGCTAATGTTAACGGGGAGGGGTTTGGCTAACTGGCTAATGTTAACAGGGATTTCCCCCCCAGAGATTGATCCATCTTTATTATCACGTTCCCACACATTCCGTAATTTGTTAGTCACTAGGAAGATACCACCTGGGAATAAATCTCCTACTTTCTTTCAGGCAGCTACTGGCTGTTACTGTAACACCCTGATGGGATGTATACACGGGCTGTTACTGTAACACCCTGGTGGGATGTATCCACGGGCTGTTACTGTAACACCCTGATGGGATGTATACACTGGCTTTTACTGTTACACCCTGGTGGGATGTATACATGGGCTGTTACTGTAACACCCTGGTGGGATGTATACACAGGCTGTTACTGTAACACCCTGGTAGGATGTATACACAGGGTGTTACTGTAACACCCTGGTGGAATGTATCAACGGGCTGTTACTGTAACACCCTGATGGGATGTATACACGGGCTGTTACTGTTACACCCTGGTGGGATGTATACACGGGCTGTTAATGTTACACTCTGATGGGATGTGTACACGGGCTGTTAATGTTACACCCTGGTGGGATGTATACATGGGCTGTTACTGTAACACCCTGATGGAACAGGTCACTCTCGCCTTGTGGGTTTTTAGATGGGTCAGGTGAGCAGGAGGACATGGACTGTGGAGGACGAGAAGATCCAGCCCCTGGTAGAGAGGCCCTGACTGGAGAGGAGGGGTTGAGCGAGGAGGAGAAGGTCAGGAGAAGAGCAGAGAGACGCAGGGCCAAGAGGAAGGTGAGTAGAGCACAGGAAGATGGAAGAGATCTGCATGTCGGTGCCTTTAGCGTTACAACTTAAGTGATGTCCGCAAAACTTGCCAAGCCAGATCTTACAGGTTTTTCTGCAAGTTTTGTGAGAAAACAGACGGATGTACCAAATTTAGATTAGATTCTACTGTGTCATTGAACAAGTAAAGAATAACATAATGCTGTATAGATGTGCAATGACAGCAAATGCAGTACAAATGACAATGCTAAATGTGCAATAGAGGAGGACAGAAAATGTACAAGCATTATGTATAATATGTGTTAATCCTAAGTATACAGTAATGCTATGTTAATTGTATGTTTATTATAAGTATAATTAAGTGTAATGTATGTTATATCCTGACTTTAGTTAAAAAGGTCTGTAGGGCGTGACCTTTTCCAAAATGTTTCAATTGCTTGTTGTGGCCACTGAGTTTGTCCCCTTGGTCCAGTGAGTTTGTCCCCTTGGTCCAGTGAGTTTGTCCCCTTGGTCCAGTGAGTTTGTCCCCTCGGTCCAGTGAGTTTGTCCCCTTGGTCCAGTGAGTTTGTCCCCTCGGTCCAGTGAGTTTGTCCCCTTGGTCCAGTGAGTTTGTCCCCTCGGTCCAGTGAGATTGGCCCTCCGTTACGTGCACATGCATCGATCTACAGACAAATCAGGCCGACAACGTGTCAGTGGAAAAAGGACCCGGTGATGTTTCTTTGTTGACAGCCGTCCCAGTTTCCTGTGCCTCGCTTGTCCTCATTCCAGTCACCGTGGTTACCCGGTTGTTCCCTCTCCCCAGCGCCAGAGAGAACGGAGGAAACTACTGAGGGAGAAGAGCGGAGACGCCAGGCCGCACCGGGATGAAGGAGTGGGTTCAGAGTCCGAGAGCGAGAGTGATGAAGAGGAGGAGCAGAGGGAGGTGGAGCATGTTTCACCTCCTCCCAGGAACAAGACTCTGCCTCCTCTGGCTGCGTCTGGGAACAAGGAGAACAACCAGGCCCCAGGTCGGACCCCGGAGGAGGTGAGGGAGGAAGGAGGCGACACTAGAGAAACTGATACGCAACAGAGGTCCTTTCGATTTGCCTTAAGTCCTGATGATGGTTGTCATGGTCACGCTACAGGAGCCGGAGTGGGACGTCAGCAGTGCGTTTGTGGCGAACGCAGCCAGTCACATCAGACCGAAAGCTCGGAGCAGAGCAGGCCACGCCTCCAGGGAGAACAAGGAGAACGAGGGGAGGACGAGCAAGGTGAGCGCGGCCACGCGGTCCTTCATTCGTACACGGTTGTGCCCTGACGTCAACCTAACCGAGTCGTATGATTTCAGGCGGAGAGCTCGGATTCGGAGAAGATAAAGGGAGCCTCGCTAACAGGTTGGTTCAACCGGACCAACTTAAAGTCCCGGGTTTCGGTCACGCCCACCGGTGACGAGTGACCTTGGCTGAAACCAGTTTTTTTGTGTGTTCTCCAGAGAAGGGCATTCAGCTGTTCAAGCAGGGCCAGTACACCCAGGCTGTGGACATGTTCTCTGAGGCCATCTTTTGTGACCCCAACGACCACAGGTACACCTCTGTCCTTTGACTCCGTGACGCCACTTTTCTCACTCTCTCTCTCTCTGACTGACTGTTTTTCCTTACCTTTTCTCCCTGTGTCTCTTCCCTCTTAGGTTTTTTGGCAATCGTTCGTACTGCTACTGGTGTTTAGAGCTGTACCAGTCTGCCCTGTCCGATGCCCAGACGTCCATCCAGCTGGCACCAGACTGGCCGAAGGGACACTTCCGTATGGGGAGCGCACTGATGGGGTTGAAGGTCAGCCACCTCGGTCGCTCCTGTCAGTGTGCATCGTCTCACATCCCAAATCAGGCGTTGACATTCTCACCCCTCCCCATCTCCTGCTCTGCCCCTCCCACTCATGCCCCTCCCTCCAGAGGTACGGCGAGGCCCAGAAGGCCATGCAGCAGGTGCTCAGCCTGGACCCGGGCTGTGAGGCGGCATCCACTGAGCTCTTCAACTGCCAGGTCCTGCAGCTCATGGTCAGTGGGGTCAAAGGTCACCGGGTGGGTGTTCTTTCTTGTCGTTTGTCCGTCTCCCACCTGCTCCTCTCTCTCCTCCCTGTAGGACCAGGGTTTTGAGGAGGAGCAGAGCGTGCTGCTGCTGGAGAAGTTCACCACGGTGCAGGCAGCTCTGGCCTCCTTTGAGGCTGCCAAAGGTACAGCGACAAGCTGAACCGCTGAGGTCATGTACCCCCTTCCTGTTGTGCCCTTGAGTAAAGCCCTAGACCCTGCCCATACACACACACACACACACTTGCTCTTCACCCAGGTGCTGCTGGGAAGTCCTGTTACAATGTTACACCCAAGACACCATTTCTTTAACGCAATGAATGGATAAATGAATCAGTGACCCTGTTTCTGTTCCTCCTCCAGTGGTGGACCCCTCCCCTCAGGACTCCTCTGGGTGAGTACTGAATGCCCCCCCCCCCCACCCCAGAGAAATTGTTGTCATAGAAATGTACCTGGTCAGATACACTTGTGACTTCTCATCGCGAGTTGACAAGTTGTCCTGCTAGTTGCTCAGTCGCACGATGTTCCTCGGTTCTGGTGTCATTCAGATTCACTGAGCACACGTTTTTGTCCTCAGGGCCCCTTGTCCGTCTCTCTGGGTGGGCAACGTCACCACGGACCTCACTGAGGAGCACATATGGGACCTCTTCAAAACGTACTACTTGCCTGCGTTACTTCGACCTCTCTACCCATCTACCTTCTTTGTTTTCTTTTTTTTTGCAGATGAAGTAGGTTCGATGTCGGTGATGGTCTAGGTCAGATCGTCCAAAACGCTTTGGTGTTACCCTGGTTTGGGGCATCATGTTAGTTACCCGGTAATCGACTGGGTTATACACGTTCCGTGTCATCGGTCTGGCCAAAGTGCTTACGGCCCCGTGAATAATTACTGCTCATCTGAATTCAGTATTGCATATCATTTGTCGGCATTGTGAAGTTAGTATGGAAAGTTGTAAAAGTCGATGGTCGCAAAAACAAATCTGCATGTTGTACAGGTGGGATGAGCGAGTAGGATATTTAGACGATCGCCATCTGTAGCAAACCAAGAAATGTTGTACACTTTAGAACATTTAAAAAGAAAAAGTTAAAATAAATGTTAGTGGGTTGGTGGACAGTGTGGGGGCGTAGATAAACTGAACTTAACAGTCGTTACTAGGGGAATGTGCTGACATGGTAAAAAACTGAAATAAATCTCCTGAATTGTTCAGAATATTGAGCTCCACAGTCACCTACCGCAAACCACTTCCCCCCACTGCCAGTTTCTAAACGATTATCATGGAAAGGTGGGAACATTGTCAAAAGGAAGCAGAATCGTGGGACTGTTTTCATAAAGTCATTAGTGTTTGTTTCACCCCAGGTTCTGGCATCACTTAGCTGAGCTCTGCATCACATGGTCCTGTTCACACAGCTTGTAGGTGCTGTCACTCGACGATTGTTGGGTTTCTCGCCAGCTAAATAAATCTGGACTAACATATGATCTCGCTTTCCTGTGGAGAGGAGCGGGGCGTCCAAGCATTAAAGTGTCCTGGCAGCCACTGACTAGCAATAAGATATTTTGGTAATGATTCCCCCCGGAAAACAACACACACACACACTCACACACACACACACACACACACACACACACACTGCTGCCGGATGTGAGGCACTCGTCTGGGTGCAGAGTCAGGTGTCCTCATCCGCGTGATGGATTTGGTGTCCTCATCCGCGTGATGGACTTGGTGTCCTCATCCGCGTGATGGACTTGGTGTCCTCATCCGCGTGATGGACTTGGTGTCCTCATCCGCGTGATGGACTTGGTGTCCTCATCCGCGTGATGGACTTGGTGTCCTCATCCGCGTGAGGCGGACACCAAGTCTGTCCTTGCCCAACAGAGGATGTCATTGAGTCCACTGAGTGGGATTCATTTTACTGGGCACCAGCTGTCCTTTCTCTACCCGAAAATACCGTATTTTTCACGATTGATTATGAAGTTAAACCCTACAAACAAGGAAAGGGCTTAGGCCAAGTTAACAGACAGCAGGAAGTCCATGACATCTGAGTTTAGTCAGAAATTAGGGCAAAGTGTAACAGAGAACAGTATGTACCAACAAAGTTGGTGGAAATGGCAACGTTTCAGCCAGTAAAAAGAGGAAGGATTTTTTTTTGGCTGATTTGCCTTTGCATCATGCCTGTAAATCAGCTGCACTTTAGAATGGCTTGTCACCAGGCATTGAGTTCCCTTCAGTCAACAGAGTGCATCTGAAATCACGTTGGGAACAGGGGTCAAAGTTTTGATTGGATCCGGACAACTCAGTAACACCGCTGAAAGGGATCTCATTGGCTGGTGAAAGTTCAACAGCACGTCTTTGAAAGATTATGGCAACAGCCAAGAGGTGAAATAATCAAGGCGTCTTTAAATATACAGATTTGTTTTCGCTTCTGAAAGCAGCATTCATTTGTTTTGATGTAATTTTTTTAACTGTAATTACAGCCTGCTAAATTATTTTTATACAGGCTAGATGCAATTGCCAGTAACAAATAACGGACACCCAAGTCTGGTGCCAAATCTAATCTTGATATTAGCATATGTTGTGCGTTACTCGTGTGAAATGTGTGCAAACACTAAGATGGGGTTAGAAGATTAGTGTGGCGCCAATCCCTCACATATTAAAAGAAGGAACTAACAAACTTTGTTCATAGAAGGTTGTAGCTCAGGTTACACAGACACTGCCTGTCTCCTGTCGGTCTTTCTCTGTCTCTCTTTCTGTCTGTCTCTCTGTCTCTGACTATCTCTCTCTAATTTTCTTTGTAATGTAGCGCCCCTATAATCCACTAGTGTTACAATGGACATGGTATTTCCTGCTTCTGCTGCTTTCTGTTGGACTCTTTCTCCATGTTACTCTGGTCTGCAGTGTTGGGAATGAGAGTCGTCATTCTTTCCATTCCAATTCCGCCTTGCAGGTGTGGGGAGGTGGAAAGTATCCGGGTTCTACACGAGAGATTCTGTGCCTTCGTCAACTTCAAGAGCGCCAACATGGCCGCTCGTGCCCTGGAGAGGCTGCATGTGAGTGGTGACCGGAATCTTAAAGCGCCTTCATGGTTTGCTTGACTTTGTCCTTTTGTTTTTGGAACGTTTGGGACAGTGTTAAATGTGGAATGTGCAATATGTACTTTTACTGTGCTGCTAGCATAAATACAAGCAAAGATGACTAGCAGACGTCTGGAGTTAATGTTTTAAATTCATGTTTCGAATCTGTTTTCTACTAAATGTATCCAAGGGCCCAACTTCTTTCCCATTTCAACTTTCTCCCTGGTCCGTCTATCCGTTTGTTTCATACTCGCTTCAGGCGCTCTCAGTACTATCCTTCCCTCCCTGTACCACCCTGGACTAGCTAGTCTGTTCTTGTTCGGTAAAGGAAGTGGAGGAGGAGACAAGTTGTGAAATTGTTTAGAGGCCGGAACCTGCAGAGTGCTACTACAACTAACTCAACTGAGAGCGTTACAGTCCCCTGTTTGACCACATCCGGTATTTGTCCTGTCCAGGGAGTGGAGCTTGAGAACACACGATTGGTGATCAGGTACCCCGACCGCTGGATACAGAGAACCCCTCCTCCTCCTCAGAGGACAAGCTCCGTAGGCCTGAACACCTCCCAGAGCTCCACCACAGGGTGAGGGCATCTGTCAATCAAAAGGTCAACTGTTCGTTATAAACGCTAGCATTTGTATCAAGTTCGTTTGGTGGTTATTGGAAACGTGTCGACGTTTGACACCACAGGGTTTTCATCTCATGTGTCTCCCCCACCCCCAGACCCAGACCCAAGAGGATGGCTCCCATAAACGGTGACGAGTGTTTCTTCTGGAGAACCACCGGCTGTCTCTACGGGGAAAAGTGTCGGTTCAAACACAAGCCTGACCAGCGCGGAAGAGACAAGAAACCATGGCAACCCTGACCCACTCAGGCTACGCCGACCACCACGCGCCAACCAGATATGACAGAGGAAAATTCTGAAGCTTGACATAGAGGACTCTTCCACTGTAGTCCCCAAAGAGGGGTGACACCTGAACTGTAGCCCCGTGGCACACAGGACTGACCCCTCCACCATGCCCCCACCCCAACCCTCGGCTCTCCGGTCCCAAGATCCCAAGAAGAGAGGGATTGTTGTTGGGTGGTTGTCTATATGTACTGGCACGGTGACTGTTGCCCATGCCAACACTCATAACCATGTTGTAAACACTAAAGGATGTGTGTGTGTATGTGTGTGTGTGTGTGTGTGATTTCCCTTGTGATTTCACTGATGCAGTATTTGGCTTTTAAAATGTGAGGTCTACCAGTGGTTCTCAACACCCTGGCCGGGGACCCAGGATGCTCGTTTTCATTCTAGCCCTCCAGATCCGGACCGGTTTAGACAACGGTAACCGGGTAGGAAATACAAGACCTCTGAAGGCTTGGAGCTGGAGGACCACTAATATCGGACTTTTTCCTACTACATCTCACGACCCCTGGAAGAGTATTAAACATTTCAGCCACACTGACTGGGCAGGTGATGCTGTGGCCCCTAGGAGCCCAGCGTGTGCAGCCTGCAGAATGACTGTTAGGGAGCCCTTTTGCAAAATTGTGACAGAATTGTATGTCAGTGTCCCCCTGAATTCTACGTTGGGACGGTTAGGTATGGTATGTACAGTTTTATCTGTCACCGTTTGTTAGTTCCTAATAAAAATCATTTCCCAAAATCAGCACATGCAGCGTCTTTATCGGGACGCTCTGGGAACAGTGTTGGAACATTTCCGTGTCCGTGTTTAATCTTCAACTTCGATTGGTGCGCCACATAGTTGTCGGTTCAAGCAGGTCAGATTGTCATGTTTTTATCCCGGATTTAAGACGCGTGTGAAGGAAGACGGAAACTTCCGCCACTCAATGGGACATGTTTTGGCTGCCTGAAAACATGACAACGTGGTCCTCAACGTTTACGTTGTTTTACTGCTAAACCCCCGACGGGGGGGGGGAAACCCAAACACATCCGTCCCTCTGGTGAAATAGTGGAGGGCAGTTCAGTGACTCTGACCTGCAGCAGTGATGCCAACCCACCTGTGGACAAATACACCTGGTACAAGAAGAATGTAACCTCACCAAAAGCATCAGGACAGAGTTAAAGCATCGCTAACATCAGTCCTCAGGGCAGTGTGGAATAATAATATAGTGTGACCCTCTGAACATTGAATAGGGCTGAGCCGTCCCAGTCACTCTAATTCTCTGTGCTGGCGCCGTGTCATTTTACCCACGTCATTCTGACATTGTGTAGTCATTGGTGCGATGCCAGTGTCAACCTCCACTGCGCTCTGAGTTTGTGCCACCGGAGGGCAGCAGAGAGCCAACCGCACACTATGACTTCACATGCCACCCCAGGCTGTTCTATCAAAGATGCTTTATACGATGACGCACTGTCTCCGTCACCAAAAATGCGAGTGGTTGGCCTGACGGTGGAAAGGCCCGCGGATCCGTCTGTCGTTTTGCTTTAACGTCTTTCCGCGTGGACATATATCGGCAAGAGTAGGTCGTCTCGATTCCAACTCCCCACCTCGCATCACATCCCTGCGCAATGAGACCATCTATTCTACTCGTTTAGGACACATATTTTATCTTTCCCTCTTCCTGTTCATCCTGACCCTGGGGAGCGGCTTGTTTCTACTTGTCTTAAATGTTTTGTTGAGAACTCGCGTTGACATTGACGTCCTCTGTCTGTTGTCACGCAAAGAGAGGTCGTTCTGTGGGAGGTTCTGAAATTGATGACATCTCTGTGAGAAAACCTTAGTTGTGTCGAGGGACTCATTTTCTTTCAATATCGAGAAATTTACTGGTTTTCAAAGGAAATGTTGCCACCCAAGACCACGGTTATCGAGCCTTCTGAAATGTTTTACTTCCTTCTCTTCGGAGAGATAACGGACTTCACAGTGACAAGCTAATAAATAAATGGTTCCGCGATAGGTTGGTATATAATAAGGTTGGTAAAGGTTGGTAAATAAACGATAAACCACAGCTAACAGAAGCCATTTTGCGAAATCAAACATCCATATAATGAAATATCTACAGAAATACCGTACACCTACATATTTTTTGGCTGAAGGTTAATGAACTGCCCGTTCATCATCACATGAATTGATGAAGTGGGGGCCATGTTGGAAAAAACTTTGTGGCTCTGGGATAATGACAATATTCCACAGGTTGTACAACGATGACAAAAATCGGGAATCTTGACAGGCACTAGATCCCCTCTGTGTAAGTGGGACTGAGTCCAACCCCACGCCCTTTGCTATTTGGGGCCCCTGCTGACCTCATTTAAATTGTTTGAGTTAGACCGGTGTAGGTCCGCAGGTCACCGCTGTGCGCAGGAGAACCCTGGTAGATCATGTGGAAGATCTTGGTAGATCATTGGTGGGTTTTGCATCGTCATTACATCTAATATCCAGAGGAACCTTTTGAGTCGACCTTTTGAACTTTGGTGTCTTACTGCACGGTCAAACCCTCACATGCCCATAGATTGACCCCACCCCTTTCTCCAATCTAGGATATCACCACACCCTCTATGCCCTTCTAGTGTCCCTCTTAGTCTGCAGATGGCGCCATTGAGTCTTGTATTATCCATGAGCCACTGGGCTAGACAGGTTTTTTTCACTGCTGTTAGATGACAAACGTTGTGTTCAGCAGTGTTCATCACGGATCAACACTCTCCCAGTAGATGCAAATTAGCCAGTATTCCAGACTGTGTGTGTGTGTGTGTGTGTGTGTGTGTGTGTGTGTGTG
>JACXGJ010014116.1:0-15315 GCA_016801105.1 Esox niger | reverse complement strand
TATTACTCACGAGCACCCCGCACATCCCGTTGGTCCTGGGATATCCGTGGCTGGTGAAGCACAATCCAGCTATTGACTGGACCGCGGGCAGGATCCTTAAGTGGAGTACCGATTGCCACGCTGCCTGCCTGAGAGCGGCTTGCCCATCACCTGCGCCTACCACGGACGCTGACCATCTTCCACCTGACCTGACTGGTGTGCCCGCTGATTATCATGACCTCGGGGAGGTATTCTGTAAACAACGCGCACTCTCACTTCCCCCGCACAGACCATACGACTGCGCGATTGAACTGCTCCCCGGTTCGTCGTTCCCCAAGGGGAGGCTATACAGCCTCTCCAAACCGGAGAGTGAGGCTATGGAGAAGTATATCAGGGAATCCTTGGATTCCGGCTGCATCTGCCCTTCCTCCTTTCCTCTGGCAGCGGGCTTCTTTTTCGTCGGCAAGAAGGATGGCTCCCTCCGCCCTTGCATCGATTACCGTGGTCTCAATAGCATAACGATCAGGAACAAATACCCCCTCCCCTTGATGAACTCCGCGTTTGATTCCCTTCAGGGTGCCTCTATTTTCACAAAGTTGGATCTCCGCAATGCTTACCACCTCATCAGGATAAGGGAGGGGGATGAATGTTTAACGGGGTTCAACACCCCATTGGGGCATTTTGAATACCTGGTGATGCCGTTTGGCCTCATCAACGCGCCAGCGGTTTTCCAAAATTTTATCAACGACGTGCTGGGTGACATGATAGGCCAGTTCGCATTTGTCTACCTCGATGACATTCTTGTCTTCTCCCGAGACCTCTCCGAGCACATCCAGCACGTTCGCCGAGTCCTCCAGCGCCTGCTCGAGAACCGCCTATATGTTAAAGCAGAGAAGTGCGAGTTCCATGCGTCCACGGTTTCCTTCCTGGGGTACATAGTGTCCAAGGGGCAAGTGCAAATGGATCAGACCAAGGTGAAGGCTGTAGTCGACTGGCCGACCCCGGTCACACGGAAGGAGCTCCAGAAATTCCTGGGATTCGCCAACTTTTACAGACGGTTTATCCGGGACTACAGCCGGATAGCCGCGCCACTGACAGCTCTTACGTCATGCGTAAAGCCGTTCGCCTGGACTCCAGCAGCTGAGGAAGCTTTCCGGGACCTCAAGACCCGTTTCACCTCTGCGCCTATTCTCTCTCAACCCGATCCTTCACGGCAGTTTGTGGTCGAGGTAGACGCCTCGGATGTGGGGGTGGGGGCGGTGCTGTCTCAGCGCGCAGGCGATGGTAAGCTCCATCCTTGCGCCTTCTTGTCTCGCCGGTTGTCGCAGGCAGAGGCCAACTATGACGTCGGTAATCGGGAGTTGTTAGCCGTCAAGCTGGCTCTAGAGGAGTGGCGACATTGGCTAGAGGGGGCAGAGCACCCCTTCCTCGTGTGGACAGATCACAGAAACCTTGAATACATTCGGTCAGCGAAACGCCTCAATCCCCGTCAGGCTCGATGGGCACTATTCTTTTCACGGTTCAATTTTACGCTCACCTACCGACCCGGTTCAAAGAACGGGAAACCAGACGCCCTGTCCCGCTTATTCAAGAGAGAAGGGGAGCAATGCGCTCCGCCGGATGACATTCTCCCGAAACAGTGCGTAATAGGCGCTGCGCAATGGAGAATCGAGGAGACAGTAAAAACAGCACTCCGCGATGACCCGGGCCCCGGAAACGAACCCCCTGGTCATCTCTACGTTCCCGAACCTGCTAGGCCTGAGGTGCTGGCCTGGTCCCATGCCTCCAAACTTACCTGTCATCCCGGACTAGCCCGTACTATGGCCTTCCTCAGCAGACGATTCTGGTGGCCGTCCATGTGCGACGACGCACAGACCTACATCGCCACCTGTCCCACATGTGCCCAGAACAAGTCCTCCAACCGACCCAGCTCCGGACTTCTGCGCCCATTACCCGTTCCTCGTCGTCCCTGGTCCCACTTGTCCCTGGATTTCGTGACTGGTCTGCCGTGTTCAGACGGCAACACGGCGGTCCTTACCGTCGTGGACCGTTTTAGTAAATTCATCCGTTTCATTCCTTTACCCAAACAAAGGAGATGGCAGCGATCCTAGTCAGAGAGGTGTTCTGTATTTTCGGGCTACCTCTCGATCTGGTCTCCGACCGTGGACCTCAGTTCACGTCAGCGGTTTGGAAATCCTTCTGCCGTGCAATCGGAGCCACCGTCAGCCTCTCCTCCGGTTTCCATCCCCAGACCAACGGCCAGGCTGAGAGGGCCAATCAAACGCTTGGGTCCTCTCTCCGCTGCTTAGTGTCCTCCAACCCTTCCACCTGGTCCACCCAACTCCCGTGGGCCGAATATGCCCACAACACTCTTCCCACATCCGCAACTGGCTTGTCACCTTTCCAATGTCTGTTTGGCTATCAGCCCCCGCTTTTTCCTTCCCAGGAAAGAGAGTTGGCCGTACCGTCCGTCCAGGCCCACATTCGACGGTGTCACCGGACCTGGCACCGCGCCAGAGCCTCGCTTCTCCGCTCCTCTGGGTCATACAGCACTCAGGCTAACCGGCACCGGACACCGGCCCCCGCGTACACAGTAGGAGACCGCGTGTGGCTGTCCACGAAAGACCTCCCTCTGCGCTCTGATTCCCGTAAGCTGTCCCCCAGGTTCATCGGCCCCTTCACCGTGGACAAGGTCATTAACCCCGCTGTCGTCCGTCTCAAGCTTCCCTCCTCCCTGAAAGTTCACCCTGCCTTCCACGTCTCCCGAGTCAAGCCCGTTCGCCACAGCCCACTCCTTCCTCCTCCTCCTCGACCTCCCCCTCCGCGACTCATCGATGGGGCTCCCACGTGGACCGTCCGACGGATTGTGGACTCTCGCCGTCGGGGTCGGGGATTCCAGTACTTGGTGGACTGGGAGGGCTACGGTCCGGAGGAGCGGTGCTGGATCTCCCGCAGCCAAATTCTGGACCCGTCCATGCTCCAGGCTTATCATCGTCGGCGTCCTGGGGCTCCTGGTGGTCCGCCGGGGGGCGTCCGTCGGGGGGGGGGTACTGTCACGTCCTTGCCTCCGCCAGTGCGCAGCAGAGGGCGCCCGCGCTCCAAAACCTCAGTGCGCACCTAACACACCTGTCACTAATCACCTACTCACACACCTGTCCCCAGTCACCTAATCACCACACAGTCAAATACAGCCCCCTGCCATCTCACCCCTGCCAGATCAATGGTTTATGTTTATATGCCATATCTCGCGTACTCTAGTTCTTCGACCTGCCTTTCCGTGCTCCGACCCTTTGCCCGTTCTCGACTATTCTGCCAGTCCCGTATCTGTACCTTAGTAGCCCGCCGGTATCTTGACCTTTCGCCTGTCTCCGATCACTCCGCTAGTTTCTCCATTGTACTTCTGCCGCCAGCCCGTGTACCGACTCCCTGCCCGTCCCTGACTACTCTGCCTATCGCTTGTCTGTCCCTACGCCGCCGTGTCGTCAGACGCCTTACCTCCCGTCCCCGTTCTCTCCATCTGCCCTTCTCCCTTCCGTTCCCCGTCCGCGTTTGGATCCCCACCCGCACCCCTGACACTTTTAGGTTGATTGTTCAAGCATTAAATAGTTCTGCATGACTAGTCTAAGTTTCCATTCTTAGTTTAAACCTATAAAGAGAATAAACCAACATGAAGACCAGAGAGCGGTCTATGGGAGAAAAGCAAGCCATTGTCAAGCTGAGAAAAGAAGGAATCGCCAGATTGGTTGATGGTTTTTCCTTTTATAGACATGAGTATAATGTTGGCTTTTTGACTATTTTTTGGAGCTGCGATTCTGTTAAGGGTCTATTTCCACATCTTAGATTAAGAGCTATTGCACAGAGTGATAGAATGAGGTTGGTGAAAGCTGATTCTAAGATAGCTTGTCATTGACTCACCGGTGCTTAACTTTATTGGCCGTTGAGGCCTTCCTTTAGATTCCTGTAGCAGCCGCAAACGGCACTGTTTCCTTGACAATAATATTTGTGTAAGTATTTTGTCATTTGACTTTTTTGTTTTTATCATTTATTTAACCAAAATGCAAGCCGTGGCTTTTTACATTAGAAGAGGCTGTTTCTGTGTTTGGTGTTACCAAGTTGGAAACGTCCTTGCTCTTTGAAAGTGATAATGATGTAATTGTAACAAATACACTGCAGATATATGTTTGGTGTTGTCTATATTTTATGCTGTGAAATGTTGGTAATATCTTTTCAGTGACAATAGTAATCCTGTCATGATAACCTGATAGGCGTATGCATCAGCTGTGGAGCTCAAATGTTTGCTTTATCAATCTTGTAATTGAAAACATAGCAGTATTTAGCTTAGTAGTCAGCTAACTAGTTGAATATTTTATTGCGTTTTTTCCGATTTCTATCATGTATGCAAACTGCATTAGCTTACAGGACAACTAATTGTCCGGTTCAGTTCGTATGTCAGACTATATAAAAGTTGTGAGGCAGCAAGCTGTGACTTTCACTAGCTTTCACTAGTTGTGCTTTTCTGACAATGCCGTCACTTGATCATGATAATGACCTGCATTTGACTACACATAGGTTACTTTCCGTGTTTTGAGAGTGTGAATGTCTCTTACTGAGTGAGTGACTGACTGACTGACTACCCCTTGTTAAATAGTATAGTGATTAGCGATTCAGCCCTGCAAACTATAGGTTTGAATTATACCGTATAGATGAGGCTGGGCAACTGGCGTGCCTCGTGCAGCCCCCACCCCCTCTTTTTGCAGCCCTCGTATGAATTTAGAAAAAGGAAAAAAAAAGTTGTTGTAATATTAGTATTGGAACCAAATAAAATCTATGCTGGAAACACAACATGAAATAGACCTGACATTTTTTTTCACATGTTTACACATAACAGTAATTTCAGGGTCTATGAAAGCTGTTGTGATGTCTTTTTAAGTGAAGCTATGAATGTGCTGATGTTTGAGCCATAAAATACTTGATGATACCTATTACAGAAATATCAAAGTAGTGAAAACATAGTGTTCAAAGGGTTCACAAGTTTATTTACATGGCAGTGAACATGCTGAATCCCTGGAGAGATGAGCAGAGTGGGAAAACGACACATTGTTCAATATTTTTTTAATTTCCCAGATAAACGTGACCTAGCATCAAACCTAGTTTACTGTTAATGTATTTGTTAATTGGTAAATCTGTGGCCCCTTGAAGTTATTCCAAGTTATCTGCAGCCCCCTGATGTCCAGTACATAATATCTGTGTCCCCCACCCCCATGCAGGTTTCCCATCCCTGGTATAGACAAAAACTTTGCTGGCTAAAACCTTCATTATCTACATTATGGTAAGTCTGAAATAAAACAGTTAACGGTTATGTTACGACTGTTTCTGGTGGATTTTCAAAATATGCATCCATGCATGCATTTTGGGTCAGGATAGACAAACACATTTGCTGGCTACAACATAGAGTAGTTACGTTATATTAAGCCTTAACTAATACACTATATGGTAAAACTATATATTGTTCATCTTCAGCCTTGCTAGCAATTGCTCAAGTCTTATTAATATTCCTAGGATGGCCAGTGTCAAAAGCCATACAGTTCACAGATGCTATGATGGAGGTACATTTAATAAGAAACGTTAGTCAGTTTTACATAATGCTGACTGGTGTCTAGTGACTGCTGAAACGTGTAATGCTGTGCTGTTGTGGTTAAAGATAGTGAATTTCACGTGGAAGCTCTACGTTCAAATCTATCGAGAGCAACAACATCTATTAATTTTATTTGTGGGCTGCAATAAAACTACATTATACAGTATTGCGACTATTTCTGGTCAATTCCACAATTGTCTTGTCTTTTCACTTGACAAAGAGTTTTGTTATCGTCACCTTTATGGATAGTTATTGTGTCAATGTCATTCTCGAATGACAGAAAAAAGTATGTTACGTCATGAATGAAAAAAATCTGTTCTTATGCCTTGAAATTAAATAGCTAGCAATTGCTCAATTCTTGACAATTCCAGTAAGTTTGTAGATACTGGTAAAGGCTATTACAGGGTAATATGCTGTTAAAACGGCCAGTGGCAAACGCCATACAGTTCCTAGACACTATTTGCGGTGGAGGTAAACTTATTAAGAAACATTGGTCAGTTTTAATTGTGTCAATATCATTCACAAATGGCCAATTAGCTGTGGAAATGGCAAGTGGCAAGAGGATTGTTCAGGGTAAACAAAGTACTATACTGATACCTTTCAAAAGTACAGCTCTAGGGTGTAGTGGTTAAAGACAGCATTTCACGTGAGCAACACTTTTTATTGCAGGCCAGCTGAACTAGGCTTCTGTGATTTTTCTGTTTTTTATTTCTACTGTCTACAACATTTTTGGAAACAATTCATAAACACATAGTGATGGGATGATTGGGCCCTGCTGTGAATAATAGAAGACATGTGACTCAAAACAAGTCCGGGGATGTGTTTGTGGAGTGATGTGAACCCCCCCGGGGATGTGTTTGTGGAGTGATGTGAACCCCCCCCGGGGATGTGTTTGTGGAGTGATGTGAACTGGGGGTTCACGGCACAGTGGCGCTGATCCTCACTGTACTGTGACATAGACATGATCAAACTTTCTTAGAACGTACACAATAATTATTTCTCCTAATTAATAAGTTATTCGGATTATTTTATCCAACTTTAAAGTTGCCTGACACTTGTCCTCAAACTATTTACTCCTGAAGAAAATCACATTGAAATCCGATACATTTATGTTACATTTAATGTTGGTTGAACAATCATGGATGAGCATGGAAATAGTAGTAATAGCTAGCCAAACTTGCTTTACCTAACGTCTGTGTTTGTCAGTATGTGTCAATATAACTGGGGTTACAGTTGTGGCAGCAATATTGATAGCTACATCATCTGGCCTTATCTCTGTATCTAAAACGTGTGTTCCTCTGATGACTGGTTAAATTCTTCCATTTCCTTCCTTCTGGCAAACACTCAGAAATAATTTGTTTAGCGTAGGGAAAATGAGAGTTGTTTTGAACGTGATCAACTCGTCTGCTTAGAGCATATTGGACTTTCATAGGTGTGATCTGTGTTTCTAAAATTGCTTGCAGAAAATCTCTCAACTTGCTACATACCCATTAGAACATTTTTGTACACTGACAAATTATTGTGTACGTTGTCTAACAAAAAGTTTTTTCCTTATGTTGCACCATCAAGTTAACACAATCGCTTCATATTTTGTCTTTCAGATTCTGTTCATAAACACCCACGTTTGCCAGGACTTACTGAGGCCGAGGTTGAAAGGGCAGTTCAAAACAGTTTCAGGCTGTGCCAAGACTGACTTGGGGACGGCAGCTAGAGGGAGAGACCTGCGGAAGAGGACGATTAATTTGTAGCCTATATAATGCAACATTTTGGGTGTTTTTGTTGAGGCTTCTTTAGTTTTTTCTGTTTGTTAAATTGTACAATCGTAAATAAAGTACATACCTTAGTCTTTATCTTGTCACTTCACTAACTACGTCAGGAGTATATTTGTTAAATGTCGGCTGTAGATTAATCAAATGTCTGTAGATCAATCAAAAGCAGCAAAAATCGACGTCTCCTTTACATCTTGCTGATGAGCAACCGATGTCTATACTGCTTTCTGCCAACACCTCGTTTGTATATTGGGCTGACGTCCGTAAGACGTATGTGTGTTATCTGGGTATTTTTACAGCCATGGTCACCATGGGTGTTAAACTCTGCAAAACACCACATAGACATATGAAACACCTAGAAAACCCTTCCGATTCATGATACCATAGTAATGGTTAGAATTTAAGTACATAAAGGCGGTTCTAGGGTGGGCGTCCTTGCTGTTTTTAAACTTGGTAAAGTGACCATCCTGGGATCAATGAAGGAAAACAATTTACACCTTGTCATTTCTTCAAATTGAACAACATCCGTGAATGTCACACAATCATCTAACACTAAACCAACTAACTAGGGTCTCAGCATGGATTCTGTGGATTCAATCTATCAGTTTTGTTTGAGCTTTAGGCCACGGGACACTACCCTCACGGTTGTTGACAATTTGTACCAGTAGCTCTAGTGATTCATCAATCAAAATCTCTGCATTGCTCTGCATAAAACATTCAAGATAATGACCAAACGTGGGTTCATTATATTCATCTGCTCTCATGGTCACACATACAGGAAAGATCAGAGATTCACCAATCAACTCAATTTGCAGGCGATCACAAGGCCCATGTACAGAGTCTGAAGCTCTAACAATCAAAGTATCCAAGCCTTCCATAATGAGTGCATAGAATGTTCCAAAATCACCAACTTCACCAGTATTTTGGAAATGTATCAACTATTGTAATTCAACATTTCAAACTCATTACGTTGTGTTGCTCTAACATCGCCGCCACCACCACCACGTTGTGCTTAAGATCTGAACCTTTCGAAATCATCTGGGTCATTGCAGTGAGTTTGCGTCAGAGAGTTTCTGGCGGAGTCATCTAGGTCATGTAAAAAATGGGGGCTTCTAACCTCTGCTAATAAACTTTGCATCACTGGATTTATGTCTGCATCGCTGTGTAACAAAGTATTGTCCGGTTCATTTGTATTTTGGGGTATGGTCGGTTGATTTAGTGTAGATTTTGATGTTTGTTCCGTGTAGTTAGTATTATCTCAAAACACATTTACAGACTGTAAATCACAGTTTTGATGAGTTGACTGTAAAATATGTGAAATAATTCGGGAAATGGGTCCTCCAGCTAAATTTTTGTTTGGCTTTTTATTGCATTTAATAAAGGTCCAGATTCAGGACTTTGTAATGGTATATTGTATAATACTGGTTGATAGAGTTATGGGAAAGATATGCTGCTTTAAAAGATGATTATCTGCTCTACTTGAAATAAAAACTTTGAAAGATTCACACTTTGTTGATGCCCATTCAGCATAGTTCACACCCTCTTAGGCCTTAACCACACCCAGCAATTTAAGTATTCAAATGAGGGCACTCTGACCGTGTGCTTAACTGGTCTGGTTAGTCAATAATAAACACATACAGTACTATATCAAACCAAATTAATATAAACAAACACTTTATCAAACCAAAGTTTATTTTTTCTTTTTTTACATGAAAGTGTGCAGGTGGACAGGCTCTGAGCCATTTAGCAGTCTCTGCACTGATGGACTGGGTTGTCCACATGAATTTTTGGCTACTCCCTGAATTGGCTAGCTGAATAACTCGTCAATCAACTAGATAATTACCAAAATATGTGACTTGCACACTTTTGTGAAGACATTGGAAAGATAACATTAGTTCGTAACATCAGCTATAGCAAACGTTAGACTTACCAATATACATCTAGGATTCAAAGAAATCCCGCCCATCTGTCAAATCAAACTGGAAGCCCCGCCCACCCGGGTCATAAATCACCAAAGTGACAGATAATACCCTACATTTACTATTTAGGTGCATCGGCGGCTGAGTTACGTTCCTAATTTCCGTCCTGGGGACAAGGCGTGGTTGTGAGGACAAGACGTGGTTGTCCACGAGGGATCTCCCAGTCTGTCTGCCCTATAATAAGCAGGGTCCCCAGTACGTGTGGCCATTCAAAGTCCTCTGGAAGGTAAACAATGTCACATATGAACTGCAGTTGACTCTACAATACACCAACATCTCCTGCTTTCCACGTCCTCAGTCCATTGGTTCCTGGTCCACTTGGGGGATCCGGTCCTGCAGTGGTGCCTCCAGTGAAGGTAGCTAGCGTTCCGGTGTACAAAGTTGAAGTGATTCTGGACTGCCGGCCATGCCGTGGCCAGAATACAGGCCTGTGGACCGGAGTAGGGTCCAGCCAGTGGACATCTGTGATCCCTCCCTGAATGCCGAATTCCATGCCCACTGTCTGGAACGACCGACTTCACACACTCAGGGTTGCCCGGTTCGCCGGCAGGTGGCGTCATAAGGACCCGCACCTGGTTGGTGTGTACAGTGGCACTTCGTGCTTTCTCCCTCTCTGGAGCTCCATATCGCTGGCTGGAGCAGATGGCAAGCAATTATGATGTCTATTTAGGTTTCCCATTTGCACCCGCACCTCACAGGTTATTGTGTCGCTGCAGTTTGTGACCGTGTGATGCTGTTTTTCCCTATAAAGAGAAGTAGGTTCATCCTTCGTGTCTGTGTTGTTTTGTTACTTTGTTTTATTGCGTCTGGATTATGCACTCACTTCCCTCGCACCTCACCACAGTTTGCATACAGTACTATTATATCTACCCCTCTTATCTTGCTACTCTCAGAGAAACAACGCATACCATAACAGATCAATAAGCAAAAGTTTTAATTAACACACTGTTTCCTGTGAAACTGGCCTTATTTCCTCCAAAATGTAGGTCTAGGCTGAAAAACAACAAAACAGACTACCACAGGAGGCCATGATGCAAAGGTAACACACACACAGTTTGGGCTATTTTATTCTATACATTTTCTCTGCCCCTCTTATCTCTCTCTTGTCCTCCCCAGAAACTGAGCCTATTGACAACAGTCAACACTGGACAGCCATGCAGACATTTCCCCTAGAAATCATCTTTTATGCAGTGCTGGGGTTTAAAGGAGCGATCAAACTCATGACGCAGCAATGGAAAATAAAGCTGCCATGCAGTCTGAAATATACTGTGAGGTTCTTGTTCCTAGTCCTGCCTGTTTTTTTGGTTCATACATAGCCACCTCTGTGTTCCCGTTCCTGTCTTCTGTTTCCTAGGTTGTCTATTTTGGGTCTTGAATATAGTTTGTGTCCAGTTCATTATTAGTCACCAGTTTCTATTAGCAAGCAAGTCTATTTGCGTGAAATGAGAAGTGTTTTTGAATTGGATTAAAAAATTTATAATTTTGGGGGACATCTAAGATCCTCTTGAAGTTAATTCTTGTTGTGTGCAGCATAACTGCTAAACGCAGCTTAAGTGCAGTTTAATTTGGACTCTGGGCTCTACTAGCTGACCTGAATTCAAGAGTCCTGCTCAGTTTACACGCTTCAAACATATCACAATTGTGTTTGGGGCCTTAACCATACAGTAATTTATAGACAAAAAGCACAGCTTTAAAATCGATTCTGTAACTGACAAAGCCAGTGCAAAGATTTAAGAACCGGAATGATGAGCTGCAGCTGTTTTACAGTGTTTTGGGAATGCAATTTAGAGGTCATTGCAGTAGCAAACCCTATTAGAGATAGATAGAAGCATAGATGATCTTCTCTTGGCTTTTTTGGGACACCAAGCCGTTGATTCTGGCTATATTCTTTATGCTGTTTTGGTAACCGCTTAGATATCACTATTGAACATGAGGTCTGTGTCTATCAGAAAGCCAAGATTACGCACTTGGCCCCTGGTTTTAAGGGCCTGAGAATAAAGCTTTTTACTAATACTAATTCTCTTATTTTTGTTGCTAAACACAATAATCTTTGTTTTAAGTTAGTTTAGTTGTAGACAATTTTGGTTAATCTAGGTATTTATGTGCTCTACACAGTGACACATTGAGGCTATTGTAAGCTTGTCAACCATGACAAATAGAGTGCGGAGGGTATTGCTGATATTCTTGTTGATCATTCCCAATAAATGTTCCTGTCTAGCCCTGCGTATCTCATAATTGAATCTACAAAGGCTTTTGTTTATAGTGTGCTTTTCAGGGTGCTTACTATAATGTTTTTTTGTGTTTGCTCATATTTTTCTTTACCTTTACCGGTGCAACACAATCCTTAACATTCAATATTTTGCCATTTGCTTTGGTTTGTGGTTCATTGTTTGGAGTTAGCCTTATGTTCGCTGCCTATCAGTTTGTGGTTTTGATTCTCCTTTTGTTTTGTTCTTAGAAATAAAAGGATGATACCCTCGTTCTGCACTTCATGTCCTGCCATGACAGAACACATTTCTAATGAATGCCTAAAATTCAATCCATTTTAGTATGCATAATTATGGAACTTGGATGAGGGCAGACTATCTTTTAATAATATAAAACTGTATTTGGTTGTTGCCTCATGTGTAATTATAATGCTGCGGCCTTGGTCCAATTGCAGCCTACTTCTATTTCAGAATGCTATTCTGTCTATATTTCTCTGTTACATAAAACATATATTATATATTTACTTTTCGATCAGCCCCCTCCAATGGTTTGCAAGTATGTTTGATTGATATTGTGCTGAAACTGAAACCGATTTCTATTCAGTTCACATGCATAATTGCTTGATTTTCCCTTGATTGACACACAATCCTTCATATTTATCCTTTATTTTACCTCTCAGCTATGCTGGTGTAAATTCAAAAGCTATGGAAATTATTATGCTAATTAATAATATATCTAGCATTTTATTTTTGCTCTTGTGTTGTAAATAAGCTTTTGGTTTGTTGGTCAGTCTTACCATGCCCCTGTTCAGGATGTCACACAAAGCTGTGATCTCCACTATGAAAATGTTAGATAACTCTGATTGGATGTTATATTCTGGTCAGGTCTCTGTGGACTTTTGAATAACACTTTTTTGATGTATATGTTAGTTTCCGTCCATTTGAGATCCATGAACAAAATGTATGCAACCAGAAGTCAGGGTTGAGACATTTTTATTCAGTGTGAGACAATGATGTTAACCTTCCATAGTTCTTTCCTTTTTCTCTCCAATGAATACAAAGTGAACACCGTCTTTTATGCCACATGGGAGGCGGACACATGGCAGGCACTCAATGGTCATAACCAGCCATTGCACAGTCAAAAGACCCTTGTATGGTATGTTCCAACCTATGGTTAATGGTCCTATCCATCCTGTGACAATCACATGGGCAACTCCTATCAGGAGGTATAGACAGGATGCGTGGGGCCCATCAGTAACAAGCAACACGTCCTATCTACTGTCATTGGTTCAGAGTTAGTCAGCACATTGGTGTTGTGTTAAGTTTCTCAAGCCTATTTCCTCTCATATAGGTCACCAATGGGTGAAATTTTTTGGCCCTCTCTTGCTTGGATATATGGACATAATATATAATATATACAACCATGTTTCCAAAAAAGTGGGATGCTACACAAAATGGAAAAAACAAAACAGAATTCAAAGGTGTGCAAGTCATATATCCCTATATTTAATAGTAAACAGTACACAGAGAACATATCACATGGAGAAACTGAGTAATGGAAAAATACATGCCCATTTGTACTTGATGCCTGCCACACATTTAAAAAAGGTGGGACAGGGACAGGTTTAACATTGTGTTGCATCAGCTCTTCTTTTGACAATACTCTGTATTGTTTACCAATCTTTGGTGGATATAGGATTGCAGCTCACCAGTTCGAGTCTCCTTTGGTGCATTTTCCATTTCATAATGCACCATTTCAAATGTTTTCCATGGGGGACAGGAAAGGACTGCAGGCAGTAGGTAAGTTTAGTACCAGAACTGATCAATGCTGTTGAA
This sequence comes from Esox niger, assembly GCA_016801105.1. NCBI lineage: Eukaryota > Metazoa > Chordata > Actinopteri > Esociformes > Esocidae > Esox > Esox niger. The sequence goes on along the minus strand of JACXGJ010014116.1, from coordinate 1,910 downwards.
ATATGTGCATAATGTGGTTTGGCATTGTCTTGCTGAAACTATCAAGTGAGCAAAACTATTGGAACATGTGACTGACAGATGTTTCTTGTTGCCCAGGTGTTGCCTTTTAGGTTGATTGTTCAAACATTAAATAGCTCTGCATGACTAGTCTAAGTTTCCATTCTTAGTTTAAACCTATAAAGAGAATAAACCAACATGAAGACTAGAGAGCGGTCTATGGGAAAAAGCAAGCCATTGTCAAGCTGAGAAAGAAGGAAAATTGATCACAGCCATTGGACAAACATTGGGCATAGCAAGCACAACAATTTGGAATGTCATGAAAAAGAAACTACTGGTGTATGGAGCAACAGATGTCGAACAGGTTGGCAAAGAAAACTCATCAGCAGTAAGAATCGGAAGGCCAGAGTACAGAAATGAGACGCAAATGTTCTGGAACACAATCTTTTGGACTGATGAGACCAAGATTAATCTCTACCAATGGGTGGAGAAGGAAACTGCTTATGATCCGAAGCATACAAACTCCTCTGTGAAGCATGGTGGTGGCTCACTAATGTTTGGGGTGTGTGAGCTCTAAAGGCACTGGAAATCTTGTGAAAATTGATGGCAAGATGAATGCAGAATATTATCAGAAGATACTGGCAGACAATTTGCATTCTTCTACACGAAAGCTGTGCATGGGAGGCTCTTTGACTTTCCAGCACGACAATGACCCTAGGCTCAAAGGTCAAGTTAAACCTGCAGTGGTTACAGCAGAAAAAAAGTATAGGTCTGGAGTGGCCATCACAGTCTCCAGACCTTAAAATCATCAAGCCATTCTGTGGAGAACTCAAACGTGTAGATCATGCAAGACGACCAAAGACTTTGAATAACCTGGAGGGCAGCTAATATTGCCTCGCCAGGATGTGCCATGCTAACAGGGGTGTGTAGACTTTATATCCACAGTATACAACCTGCAAGAATTTGGGGCCTCATCGACTATTACAAAAGATTGCACACTGTCACTGACTAATGCTAGGGGGGAAATACACAGTTTTAAGAACTAAGGGTATGCAGACTATTAAACAGGGGTCAGTTCATTTTTACCTGTTTTATGATTCTGAAATTCTGTTAGGACCTACAGCTGAAAGGGAATCCCATGAGAAATCAAAGACGTGTTTTGCCTGCTCACTTATGTTTTCTTTACAAATGGTACATACTGTATATAACCAATTCTTCTGGGATATGCAAACTTTTGAGCACAAATTTACTTAATGATGTATTATAAGTGTATTCATTTGTGCTATTCGATTATAAGACGTCTCCCTGGCATCAAACACCTACTGAAAAATATTTGCATGCCTTCTTTTAACAAACACATTGACATGAAATGTATTGTAGTAAATTACATGGGTGTGTACACAATCATAAATATTATAGGGGTGATATGTATTTGAGGGAAGAGAGAATGGTAAGTGTTTTTTGGGGGGTTTGTGTGTGTCTGAAGACAAATTGTTGTTGCACTGCACACATGTGCCACATTCGTAATTTACATTTGGAAAGGGTGCCAGAAGTGTCAGAGGCAGCTCCAGTGGCAGATAAGCTCTCACTGGTCTGTCCCTGATGTTACAAACACTATTGTAGAACTGCCGAGGAGGTTCCTGGAAGACTGGATAATGTGGGTGTGCATTTCCAAACATTTACTGTACAAAAGTATGTTTGTGCCAAAGACTGTTATTGTCAGGACGTGCGGAAGACTGGAGAGATGGAGCGGACTGCGGAGTTGGTAAGTTTATATATTTTAATGTGTCTGACATAGTTCTGAGTAGAAACAATAACACACAAAGACAATGGGAGCAGAGGGAACATATATACTGAGGGGAATGACTAAATGATGATCAGGTGCGCTAAACGGGACAACAGGTGCAATGAGT
>JACXGJ010014115.1:0-15316 GCA_016801105.1 Esox niger | reverse complement strand
GCCTCCACCCATCACACACAGGACCACCGCCTCCACCCATCACACACAGAATCACCGCCTCCACCCATCATACACAGAATCACTGCCTCCACCCATCACACACAGACAGACCACCGCCTCCACCCATCATACACAGACAGACCACCGCCTCCACCCATCACACACAGAATCCCCGCCTCCACCCATCACATATCGGATTAATTATCACCTTCACCCATCACACACAGAACCACCACCTCCACCCATCACATGCATCAGAATCCATCTTAAAATCCCTACAGCAAGACAATAGAGTTAAGGGATGTGGAAAGAAATGGAACGTGTTGAAAAGTCCACATAGGATTCAACAGAGAGCTAGCTACCACCTCTAAGATCTTCACGTTATTTAAAAAATACCTGCAGAACTTTGATGTTCTGATTTATGTTTCTTTTTTATCTCTTTTAATTTCCAATGTTGTCAGAGGAAAAAGTGTCCTCTGCATGGTATCGCTTAACACTTGATGGCCATCATGGCCAGTCGTATTATAATTCAGATCTATTATATTCTTATCCTGCCGTGGTGGTGTCTTTGAATGGGCTTTTCATAATTGTAAAGACTGAGGAGTGTATCTTTCACACACACACACAGGCGGATGCTGTGTTTGTCATGCTAAAGTGAAAATAACACACACATACACACACACACACACACACACACACACTTCCCCCAGCTGGGTGCCAGAGTGAGCATCATAAACATTCACAGAACATGGATGACCACATTAGGTTTCATCTGTACAGTTGTAGCTGAGCGTTTTGAGGAATATATGGTGTTGTTTTCACTCGCTGTTCACTCTAAGCTTCTTAGCCACAAGAGGAAGCCGGCTGCTCTGCCACATTTGGAAAATTAGGTCATTTTCTACTGTGTGCATGTGCCAGCGTGCATGTGGGTGTGTGTGCGTGCGTGCGTTTGTGCGTGTGTGTGGGTGGGTCTGTGTGCACTGCATGATATATGTTCAGTATGTATGTGCATTTTTTACAACATGGTTCACTCATTTTCCCAATGCTTGTTAATGCCAAAATATGTCCATTCAGCAGGTGCACGCTGTTGTTTGGAATGAGCTGAGTGTGTAAGTGCTAAAGCACACCAGGGCTAAACTCTGGTTCCATACAGAATACCAAACTACTGTAAGAGATCGACAAGGATCTAGTGAACTAGAGGAGTGCCCATAGGGAATAGTGATAACATCTAGAGTGTATGTTACATAATGTCTCTGTGTCTATATACAGCAGAGCTGACTATCCATGTCCCCTCTCCTCAGCAGGATACAGTAGATGTAATAACTGTAGCAGTCATCTGTCTGTTTCTGTCTCTTTGTCTTTCTCTTTCAATTCAATTTAAAGGCTTTATCAGCAGGGGACCACTGTGTTTACAGTGCAAGAGGAAAAGAATCAAGATATTTAAAAAAAATGAAACAAATATTGTACAATACAGTGTCAGATATTCAAAAGATTACACACGTTTCAAAATGGTAGACATTTACGATGTTATAATATTAACTGTGTATAGTGTTGTAACAATGTGCAAATATTTATAAGTATGAATGATGATGGAAAGTTAATAAAAAGATTAACATTGATTAGGCCTTGCTATTTCTTTTTTTCTCTCTTTCTCTCTGCTCCCCCTTCTAATTCTCTCTCTCTCTCTCTCTCTCTGCCTATTGAGTGGTGAATTATTTAAAGCACAAAAAGCTGTGTTATTAAAAAGGCCCTTCAATGGAGGGAAATAGACCCTCAGATAGTGGTGAGGCAGGAAGAGTGGGCATCTGTATTGATTAGACCTCCACCGTAAGGAATTAGCTCTTCCTGATTTGGGAGATGTCTGACAATAATTTGGTTTGTTCTTAAGTGGATATGCATATTTGTCTTCCTCGAGAGGATGCTTAATGGTATTCCATGCATAATGCCATTGTTTCCAAGTGATTACCGTGTTCAGAAATATACCGAGCGTTCTTTCAATCGCCTGCCAACCCACACATTTGTTTTGAATGTTCTTTGCGTATGCAGAGGAAAGCCCAGGTAGGGCACAGTCAGAACGGCGATGCCTAATCCATATTTGGTGACGTCTCAACGTATGGTACAGTCGCTCATGTAACGGGTTGCTTCTTTCAGCCGACAGTCTAAATGAGTGCCCATTTCTCAGAGCATTGCTAGCCAAACGTTCCACAACGTTGTGATGAAATGGCAGAGGTAATTTGCCTGCCGCCGGTTCTGATGGATGTGGAGGACCGTTCTAGGGATGAGAGGATTCTGTGGTAATCGGAGCCCACTTTCAGCTACCTGTAGACCTAATGACATGTCATCCGTGGCCAGGAAACAAAGCCTCAGTGGTCACTCCTCTTGAATTAGACATGAGCAAATAAAGCCTTTCCAGTGGCTTACACTAGACCCAGCTACCCCACTGCTTTTCCCTCTTTCCAGGATGACAAAATGGCTGACCTTTCAGATGCCATCAGCCTGGCCTCATAGCCAGACCACCCAAGGCCCGTCTTTCCTCTCAGACCAGAGAGCCCCTAGGCTTTCATTCAACCATTTTCTAACTTGCTATAGGACTATTCCAAAACACTGTGAATAAACATGTGTGGGAGTAACAGTGCCTTTTTGATGTACGAAAGCCTCTCTGACTGCAAGGTCACAGCTCAGCACTGGCAGTCCACTGCCAACTCTTGTTGTTGTGGTGCCTGTAGGGACAAGGGCTCCATCAGAAATGCAGCGTTTAGACAGCTACATTAGAGGAGAAATGAGTGTCTGCAGCAGGTTCACAGCAGCCCGGGATACAGACGATCGGCGTCTTTGTTTGCCGACCTCCTGCCTGTAGGCTGACTCACTGTTGTTGGTTGTCAGGCTTAGACCTGGGGTGTTGTTGCCATGCAGAGCCACACGGTCATAAAGCAGAGGGCTGAGGACACACCCCTGGGGAGGTCCCATGTTAAGAGCCAGAAAGACCAGTGCTCTGAGCTCCGTGACAAGTTTGGGGGGGGAAATTGCATTGAATGCCGCACTATGGTCAATAAAAAGCATTCAGAGTAATTAGGACATGTTACATTGCTTTTCCTGGGCACTGTGTAGATGGTGGTCTCTTTGAAGCCAGGGGGGACTGCAGCCTGGGACAGGGCTAAACATGCCCGCCAGCTGGCACACGCTCTGACAACGGGGCAAGGCAAGAGTGTTTGTCTGTGTGTGTGTGTGTGACAAGGCAAGTGTTTCTGCATGGGTTTGTGTGTATGTGACAAATGAGGTGTGTGTGTGTGTATGTAACAAGGGAAGCGTGTTTGTCTGGATGTGTGTGTATGTGACAAATGAGGTGTGTATGTAACAAGGGAAGCGTCTTTGTCTGGATGTGTGTGTATGTGACAAAGGAGGTGTGTGTGTGTGTATGGAACAAGGGAAGCGTATTTGTCTGGATGTGTGTGTATGTGACGAATGAGGTGTGTATGTAACAGGGGAAACGTCTTTGTCTGGATGTGTGTGTATGTGACAAAGGAGGTGTATGTGTGTGTGTGTGTATGGAACAAGGGAAGCGTATGTGTCTGGATGTGTGTGTATTTGACAAGGCAAGTGTGTCTGCATGGGTTTGTGTGTATGTGACAAAAGAGGTGTGTGTGTGCGCATGCAGGCTTGTGGACTTTGATGTGCGCCAATGCTACTCCACTCAAACGGGCTGACCTGGTGATAATTACGGCGTGGGTCTACAGAACCGGGTCTTTAACAGGCTGTGGTTAAGGTCCTGGACCAGGCCGTAAGGCCTAATGGGCCCGTCCATCCACATCTACTTCATTCAGAGTGGCCGTGTGATGGAGCTTCTCTAGGCCAGAGCTGTCCCCGACCCAACTCTACCCTGCTGAGCCAGCACAGCCCTTCATTAGGCTTCTCGCCGGGCCAGACAGCAGTAGAGCAGGAGGGAGGCCAAGCGGATGTCCATCCATCTATCCAATTGGATAAGATTGATGGATGCACTGGCCAATCAGAGCATGCCTGTACTTGTGTCTGTATGCCACTATAGTTGACAACTTTGTGTGGAGGGGTAATTGTGCTCGTAAACCCGGTTTCACATTAATTGGTATTTTTATATTTTACTGCACTTGTAACTTGTTCTGTTAATAGAACCCCGCTGTTTGAGGGCGACACCGGGCGCCAGCCAGTGTTTTTAATCAGTGGCTCTTGTGTAGTTGTGCAAGTCTGTCTTGATCAGCTACATTCATCTTTTGTATTGTTTAGTCCTCATTAGAACATCAGTGTCTGTCTGTGGTTCTTCATCTCTATCTCGTAGTTTAAATGGTTGTTTGTGTCCTTTATGTTTGAGAGTTGTTTTCAATAGGACCCAGCTAGCGTACCTCTGATGGAGGTTTTCTGTCTTTGTTTTGAGGAGGATAAACTCCAGTTATTGTAGTGGTGACCTCTTGCTTGGTCTTCATCATTCAAACTTTCTCTCGTTCCTTTTTGATCTGTCTAATTGTATGTCTGTCTCTTTCCTCTCTCTGTCTTTTATTCTTCCAGTCCTTGTTTTAGTATATCATTGAAGTGCCAACAGCTGCCTTGGCTGATAAAGCAATCCTGTCGGCTTGCTTGCCTGTAGATTTGCAGCAATGCTAAATTAGCCATTAATGTGTGATGGTTTCTGCTTTTTTTAATCTGCTCGTTTCCTCTCCTCCAACTGTGGATGGGATTATTGTGCAAATCAGGGAGGTGAGTGGGATTGCACGGGACAGGCTGAGATAGAGCCTCATCCTTTAGTCCTTCTCTCCTGCCCTGGCTTGATTGATTTTGAGTCACTCCATTCCTGACTGAAATGGTCTCCAGCGCTGCTCAGACAGATGGTGTCTCACTCACTCACACACAGTCTCTCTCTCTGTCTCTCTCTCCCTCTCCCCCCTCTCTAAAAGTCTGTCTTTCTGTCTGTCTAGGTGTCTGTCTCTCTTGTCTTTTTCTCCTAACGCCCTATGTCAAAAGGCATTTTATTAAACGCCCTTCATCTGGCCCATCTCACACACACACACTGGGTTCAGGGAACTCCACCAAGCCGCCAGCAGAGTAGCAAACACGGGACAACCGCCTCGGTCAGCAGAATTCACTGGGAATGGGAATGCTTGATTAAGACTCTGATGGAGGGAGCTGACTGGATGAGCCAGTAATGAACCAGACTGTATTGAGATATTTGCATTCCGACAGAGGCATCATTTCTAAGCCATTGGAGATGGGCCCATTAGTTTGTTCAGAGTGCCTTGGGTACTGGCAGCCATGCCTTCATCTATCTGTCACTGTGTTTTCTAATGTAATCTCACAAAATTCTGAATCCCCCCGAGACACTGCTGCCCCGAATGAAACTTTAACTAGGCGCTGTTGCTTTTTAATCTCACACTCTGCATTTTTCTCACTTTTTAAGCATTTTTTGTGTTTTTTTTCCCCCTCAGCCCCGAGAGCACTGCACTGTTCTCGACATTACCCAGACCTAGTGAATTATTTAGTGGAAATTCTTCTCACGTCTGCTGTACAATACTCAACCTGGCACAGCAGAGTAGCATCCCAAGAACTCACCAAGAAGACTGGGTACAGAGTGTACAATACCTCTCACTGAAAAGGATTGAAAACGACTTTCTGAACGTAGCGTGGGCCTGCAGGCTAGAGAGCACTCGTACTACAGTTGGTTTGTTGTGTCTGCTGTGTTAATAAACTGGGCTTTAGGCAAAATCTGATATATGCACTGCAATTCAACAGTGTGGTCTCCTTCAAACTTTGCCCTGCAGATCTTTGGCATTCTACTTGTCACTTTCTTGAAGTGATCTGGAGAGATTTCAGTCAATTCTTCCTGAACAACCTCACACAATTTGGATTGGCTTGATGAGCACTTGCTTAAGTACTGTACCATATAGTCAACAAAATGCTCCCACAGCTAAGTAGGTTTGAGATCCAGTGACTGAGCTGGTCACTCAATTATGAACAGAATACCAGCTGACTGCTTCTTCCCTACATAGTTCTTGTATAGTTTACGACTGTGCTTTGGGTCTTTGTCCTGCAGGAGATTCTTTGTGATCTGAACACCTCAGACTTAGATTTGTCTGTTCATAAGACTTTTCCAATTTTCCTCTGTCCAGTTTCTGTTCTATTGCCCATCTTAATTTTTCCTTTTTATTGACCTGCCTGATATAAGTATGGCTTTTTCATTGCAACTCTGCCTAGAAGGCCAGCATCCTGGAGTTGCCTTTTCACTGGTGTTTTACGTGTACTATTTAATGAGGTTGCCAGTCGAGGACCTGTGAGGTGTCTGTATCTCAAACTAGACACTAATGTATTTGTCCTATTGCTTTGGTTTGCCCCCACCTCTCTTTCTATTCTGGTTAGAGCATGTTTTTGCTGTTCTGTGAAGGGAGTACACGAGATCTTCAGTTTACTGGCAATTTCTTGCATGGAAGAGCTTTTATTTCTTTGAACAACAAAAGACTGATGAGTTTCAGAAGATTTTTGTTTCTGGCCATTTTGAGCCTGTAATTGAACCCAGAATTGCTGATGCTCTATAAACTGAACTAATCTAATGAAAGCCAGTTTTATTGCTTCTTTAATCGGCACAACAGTTTTTAGCTGTGCTAACATAATCGCAAAAGGGTTTTCTAATGATCAGTTAGCCTTTATAAATGATAATCTTGGAGTAGCAAACACAACTTGATGTTGGAACACAGGACTGATGGATGATAATGGGCCTCTGTCACCTATGTAGATATTCCATTGAAAATGAATTGTTTCCAGCTAATATTTACATCATTAACAATGTCTGCACTGTATATCTGATCAATTTGATGTTATTTTAATTGAAAAACCATTAATGCACATACACACACACACACACACAAGTTAGTACAGCTAACCTCATGGGGACCAGAAAATAGAAATTGCATGCTCCCTTGCCCTAATCTTAACCCTAACCTTAACCTAACCCTAATCTAACCCTAACCTTAACCTCAATAAAGTAACATTTTGCCTAAACTTTATTTAGGTGCAATGCCTAACCTTAACCCTATACTTAACCAAAAATGCCTGGACCTTAAAGAAACCCCAATTCTAACCCGAAACTTAATTGTAAGTTTGACCCTAAACCCAGAGCCATAAATTCACTTTTGCCTCATTGGGACCGGCAAAAGGTCCACATGAGTCCAATTTCTTGAGGTTTTACTATACTCATGGGGACATTTGGTCCACATGAGTATAGTTAGACCTATAACACACACACACACACACACACACACACACACAAAGCATGTAGATGCTCTGAGATTTTATCAGAGCTGCAGAAGAGCAGTTCCAATATAGGAGAGAATCAGAAGAGTTTTCCGAAGAGAAGCCTATTTAGAGATTTCCGCCCAGACCTATTTTCTCTGAGGAATTGGAACCCAGCAGTGCTGTGATGAGCTCTGGGTCATTATGGACTTGACTGTTGGAATAAAATCGTTTCTGTTCAGTATGTCTTCCTGGGTTATTATATGGCTCACTCTTATAGTCTACATTATGAGAAAACCTTACAAGAATCCACTTAACACACTGACAATCATTTTGCTGCTAGTTTGTATACCGACAGAGGCCTAGACACTCTTCTCCTTATACTAACCTTTAATGGCAGTGCTTCAGTCCAAATAGGATCTGTGTCGGGTCAAACAAGCTTTAAGTGTCCTCCAATAATCCTGAGTAGCAATTAGTTTTGAAGGATGTACTTATGACACCAATCAGTCATGCTGTAACGGATATACAATACATTAAACAGAAATGTATGGATATGTTGCTTTCAGCTGGGCCCTTGACGTGGTCATTTGGGCTGTTATGGATGCATCACTCCACATTGTGACTGGCCATTAGAAGGGGGAGCTGATTTTAATGAGGCCAATCAGAGAGCACGTTGACCCTCATCTGCATCGTTCTAATTCGACAAACAATCGGTGTAGGCCGGGATTAAATATTCACGGGATGGTTTTGTGAAAAATGGATTGGCAACATTTCTGTGAATTTGCTGAAGTGCCCCAAAATGAATGTATTCATCATAGTAACTACATTCATTCACGACTTGAAAGGAGAGCAGCTTTCGTCAAGGGGCTATAAGTCAAGGCTCAGCTTGTCAAAGCTGTTGGTTCTAGAAAGACATTGTTCCGAAGACTGCTTCCTGGAAAGACACCGAGAAAGATTTTCCAGTATATTCTGGATTCATGACACAGTAAAAGAGAGGAAATTATATGATTTCCAGTTTTAAGTGTATTATTTCATTCATTTACTTTTTCTAAGTGAACAATGCAGTATGCCACAGTTTCTTGGGACATTGTTTTGGCTCCGTGTTTGATGGTTCTTCTGCCATTGGGAATGTGGTTGTGAGCCCCAGGGATCTCTATGTGCATTGTTGCAGCTTTACAAAGGGAGAACGGCTGTGTTTTTATGTGAGGTGCTAGACATTCTCTGTCTTCATTACAGGATCCAGTGTTATTTCAGTGTAAAATCAATGAGAGCTAACTGCCCTTTTAAAGACAGGCAGCCATGCTTGCTGCTAAACATGTTTTCTCTAGTAAAGTGAATAATGGTTGGCTTTGGGGGGGATGTTAAAAAGGATGATGTACCACTACTTGCGAAATAGCAGTAGAGGGGCTTGGTTAGCGATGTGCCCTATAGTTATAGAGGTAAAACACACGTTCATCTCCTGAAGAGAAAACCATGAGGATGGATGGATGGCCTTCATGCTGACTGGCTCATCTGTCAGCATTTTGGTGTCACGCAAATAAACAAGAGGTGAGCGAATAGTTTAGATGGTCAGCCCACAGATGTCGCGCCCAGACCCTTCAGAGATCAGTCCCTGATCAACCTCGATTGTAATAATAAGAACCCAGGAAAAGAGATTAAGCGGATTGTCAGAAGCCTTAATCCCAGGTGGTTTTGACTGCTGTATATTCTGTGACCTCCCGGACGGGGGGCATATAAAGGTTGACCTCACCAGTCCCACTAATCCGTAGTCCCCTACCTTTTGCTTCCCCCGGTCAACGTTGCGCACACATCGGGTTGCCTACCGCGCTAGTGATCTGGTTCCTTTACGGTTGATAAAACACCTAGCCAGCGTGATGCTGCCGCTGTGCATTTTGCCCCGCCACTTCCCTCTTATTCTGTTTCTCTACTGGTAAATATTCTCCTCAGTTTCTATTACCCTGACCGTGAGTATTGACCATGAGCCACACAACAAGGCTCCCATTTATCCAGTGAAATAAAGCTATCTTTCATGTCCTCCAGGTTTCTCCCAAAAGCTTATATGGTTTGTCTCCTGCCTCACCACAGCCACAACACTAAGCTAGCAACCTGTGACATTTGGACTTTTGACGAAGTGGACCAACCAAAAATAAAGGCCAGGGTATGAGTACTGTAGCCTAGTGAGAAATCTGAAAGAAGGATAGTCTTCAATCTGCCTCTTATCTACCTTGTGAAACACTTCATATATTGGAACCTTGAAGCTTAATGTCCTTTCTAGCAAAAAGAGATTTCTCCTCACATGACTTAAAGTTCCATTCTTTGTTGAGAATTATAAGCTTGTAGTGATTTCAATCTTTAGTGGTGCTTTATACCAAGAACGGTATACTACAGTCCTTGAAACACAGAATGTTCATAGCCATTAAATCCCATTAAACATAAAGTACCCTGCATGTGTCCTAGACCTGACCTCACCAACATTACTGTGTGTAGGTTACACTATAAATGGTTCAGGACAAGGCCGTAGCCATTGAGTCAACATTGGGGGGGACCAAATCAGCCGGGGGTCCCCCAAGAAAAACATTGAGACATGTTTTAAATATTTAGACTCTTAACCATCAATATTTACACAATCTGATATCACAGTGTTGGTATTGTTCCTAAAACATCATCATTTATTTTGCTCCAGGACCACCCTTTGACCAAACTCTAACCTCAGAGACGCCTGTGCCTAAACCAAACCTTAGTGGTACCTGTGCCAACATTAATTATGATGTTGTCAGAACAACACCAACATGGCAATATCAGGTCAGTCATCAGTATTTGCTCCTTTTCTCACTCACCTCCATGTCACCTGCTCTCCCTGACCTGTTGGCATCCTCATTCCCTATCTCTCACTCTCTTTCTTTACTCCGAATTCACCAGAGTGAACATGAAAGAAATATCAGTAAACACGTTTCTTGGCAAAATATTCAGGAATAGATTACTAACTATTTCTGATCTGAATGGCAATGATTTTTATATAAATAAACATTGACTCCCCTCTTGTGCTACTGTATACTTCTATCATCTGACTGGTACTCATTTTCTCACTGCTCTCAACATTTCTGAGGCTGCCCAGAAAACTGATGAATGTCACAGCCTCCCTTCATGATGACACTCACTGTGAATGAAAGCTGACTAATAAAACTGCTTGCAAACACACTAATAACGCTATTTATCATAAGCAAATACACCAATACTGTACACTATACGAATATGCAATCAATGAAAACGACTACTGTCTGCACAAATAACACATGCAGCGCAACATATATGAACCTCACTACTCAGACTTCTCATGATCTTTCTGACATTTCAAACAAAACCATTAACGTAAGACATTAACGTTGGTTGAATATGCACATGAGCACCATGTGATGGTTTATTGATTAGCACTCGCAAATAGGCCCGTTTTCACCAAAACTTTATGTTCACACTCCATGAAATTACTGACGCTTTTCAGCAAACTAATATTTGTTTCCACAATTACAGTTCCAGCGCAAAATGACGTGTTGATGTTAAAACTATCATAATCGACAGGAAGAGCTCCTTAACACTCATATTACATTGTTGTTTCTACTTTTTAATACATTTGAAATTAATAAGAGAGTACAGTGTTCGTCATAGATTGTACCTAGCAACAGCTATCGACCGACGGCTTCTGCTTGGGTACGGCAACAACACTTGGACAAATCACACGCAGAAATGCAGTAAACTGCAGAACTAGAACCAGTAGTAAACAAACTTATTATAAGTTTAGTTATGATTATGTTCACATTTACGAATAATTATTTTTGGATGGCGGTGCATGGTTGCCTGTCGTAGCATAGCGCATTTTTATCTTATTTAAAATTTCTACATCAATATATTGGGGGATCTTCTTGAGCATATTGAAATATTGGTGGGATGTGTCCCCCCCAATATAAATTGTTATTCTGGCCTTGTTTCAGTATAAATTCCATCCCAGTCCCGGATTCAGCTTGGTCTCCCTCATTGACCTTGAACTCTTGCGTGTAGCTGGGCTGCAGTTTGTGAACAGTGTGACGCATGTATGTCTGATTTTCTGACTTACGAAGAGAAGGAATCTCTCTGATCTGGTTCAGAGCAAATGGACACATTCCACTTCGTCTGTGGCAGCGGGGGTTTCGAGAAGGAAGGAGGCGAGGGAGGGAGGGGCTCGGTGATGGGTGCGTACACCAGCAGCCACATACAGAACCTTAAAGCTACAAGAACGGCGAGACACAACTGCCAACATTTAACATATCAGCCAGTAAAAGCTTGTTAACGCAACTAATTCCCATTGGGTAGTCGAAGGCAGCATGCCGCTCTAAAACCCTCCCAGCGATAGCCTAATAAGAGAGACTGAGTCGCTGCCAGGCTGTGCACAGGGAGCCGTGACAGAGCTTTGAACAGCCCTCCCTCCCTTCACCACATCCAACAACCTTAATTACTGCAGGTGTCGCAATGTGGCACCAAAATACCCCACTCACACATTGTCTTATATGAGTCCCCGTTCCTTCGTCGTCGGCCCCGCTCCCAACAGCTGGCTGATGAATGACACCTGGTATGGTATCCTGGCCAACCGTTTGGGATGGAGTTCTAAGTAGCTGTGGAACATGCGGAAGGAGATTTGGTCCTTTAGTTTCACGTGGCTTTTAACTGCCGTATGCTTTTTTGCCGTTACTTTACAAAGCATGTTTAGCAAGAATTCTTAATTACAGTGACGATCTGGGAGCAATTAAGGTCAAATGTCTTGCTCAGTGACAGAACGGCTGGGCTTTTCACCTTGTTGGCTCAGGGATTAGCAACCTTTCATTTACAGGTCCAACGCTCCTGATCACTAATCTACCCTTCATTACTTGTGGATGCGTTATGCCTTTTTATGACCCATCTGCTTAATGCAGTACCTCGATCTCACATCATAGCGGATCCATTCACACGGATCCATTCACACAGATGGGATGTTGCAGACAAACCTTGTGTCTGCAACAGAATTAACAACATATGCAGCACAGTAAGTCGGTAGGAGGTCAATCAAATGACCAACCAGCAGCCCTCAATCCACCATGGCTCCAAATATCCTCCTTTCACATTGGGGCTGGTAGTATTGGTGGTGTCTGAGAACTGACGGATTGGCTGTTGGCTGGGTGTCTCTCAACCACTTACAGAAGACACTTTCCAAAAGCCTGGACATTAGTCTCGGTCACCTAGAGAGACAGTCTGACAACTGACCTCTCTGTGCTCCTGTCCTCTGATGACCTGTCCACTCTCATAGCTCCCCTAGTTCTACTCACATTGCATTCTGACACTGGACAGGAAGATTGGCCGTTCAGGTGGAATTCCTAGAATGGCTGAGTGTACCCTTGTTTTGCAAGGGTACACTCAGCACAACCTCTTCGCGGTACCTCTGACGTTCAGGGGCAAGTCTGTTCTAGTAATTCTTCTTCTATGAGCGGGGAGATCTGCATATTATCCACTCAGCATTTGGACATGACCTTTATTATTCCATACTGAATCAGGGCCCCCTCCCAGGGCTTGGATATGTGTTGTTAAGGTGATGGAGACTACATCCTCTATGCTCCTGGGTCTGTCTTACTCTCTTTCATATACACAGCAGTTTGGGATTTTTTTTGTTGTTGCTGTTTTTCTGAGGTAAGCAACAACAGATGCCCAACAGGTGGCCAATCTGAGGTGCTGCTTCAGAGGGATGAAAGGCCCCGGTCTCCTCAGTGTCGTGCCCTTCACTCGGACGCCTGGTGAAATTCACTCTCCCTCCTTAAACCTTCACAGGATATCTCCATCTTGTTGTTTGTTGTGATAGCATCCCTTGCGTTAGTCATGCAGTCCATGCCGTTCTCTTGCCAAACAAGTTATTTGCGCTAGAATCTTCGTGCTCTCAACTAGGCAACCAAGGCACACTGGGCTGAGATTCTGAGGTACTCGTTACCAGAGTTTTTCCGATAGTGCTCCTGACTGTAACAACCATGGTGTGTTTTTCTGTCTCTTTGAGCTCTTAAAAGGTAATACAGGCCCTCTGAAACCCCTTGTATATACAAAGACGTATCTCACATCGTCTCTAACCTATAGAAACACAGGCCACACAGCTTGCACAATGGAAATGTCACAGGATAATGAGAGCGATACTCAATGCGCGCCAGTTAGATGGAGCTTTGACGGCCTGAACTCTGTGACCAGTCCCAGGTTTATATATCCAGAGACCCAGACCCCATAGGACTCATTAGAATGGAGACATCTCTCGACGCCACCGTCATCACCTCTTTGCCTCAGTGTGTGTGCCGCCTCTCATCACACATCCCTTGCACTCCCCAACACACTGTTATATACACGGGCAACCCTCTAAGAGCCACTCATATATACACCACCGCTGTGGAAGACACTTGTTTCTTTCTAACTGTATTTTCTGAAAAGGTAGACTTTGGCGGAGCTCTTAGTAGAGGGTGGCGTTGACGTTAAGAGAGAGTGACAGAGCCATTTGTCATCTCTGGATGTAAGCCTTTAAGTTCTCCGCGCTTAGAGGTATTGAATGCACTATTTGTCAGTCCAATTAACCAACTCATTTAGCTTGGGCGTGAATGGAAATCGTTATGTATTGCGACTAATTCTCCTCAGAAATGTGTGCCCAGGTTTGTCCTCCGTCCCTGTGCTGTTCTGTCCATGGTTCCATACATAGCTGGCAGGCATGAATGCCTTCTGAAGCACTGCAGGGAAATTGGAGGGGCGGTGAAGTTGAATTTATCACGCCATCTAACCATATTTCACCTCGTTGGGATTTCCTATTCACAACAAGATTGCATTGGATATTTCATTCCATTAGTCGGGTGGATATGTCCCCTCTTCGCTTTTTTACTG
Source organism: Esox niger (assembly GCA_016801105.1). Classification (NCBI taxonomy): domain Eukaryota; kingdom Metazoa; phylum Chordata; class Actinopteri; order Esociformes; family Esocidae; genus Esox; species Esox niger. The sequence goes on along the minus strand of JACXGJ010014115.1, from coordinate 1,162 downwards.
GGATGGTTCTGGGAGCACATCACTGCAGTGGCACATCACCGTACCAGACATGTCTCAAATAGAACCCTGTTCCCCATGAAGGTAACGCAGAACAAAGTGAATAGGGTGCCATTCGGGATGCGCTCAGTGTCTGTCCTGTCTGCTCTTATCATTGATGGATGGAACATCCACAGGCAACTTCCATAAACACTGTGATGCATTAATGCAGGGCATGCTAAACCTGAGAGATGTACAATAAGGCCCTGTTCCTGTAGGGGCAATGGACTGTGGAGGAACTCCAGCCCCATGGAACTGCTCCCCCTGGGGGCTGCTTTAGCACTGTTAGGAACCTAAACTTCAGTCTTCCTGTATGCCCGCCTCTGTCTGTCTGGTGTGTGTCTGTCTGTCTGTCTTCGTGTGTGTGTGTGTGAGACGTGGGGGGGGCTTTGGATGCGTGATTTTGTGTGCATTTTATTGGTAGACCTGCAGTAGAGTTCTAATTGGCTTAACTGAATGTGGTAATATGCTGTAATGGGTGTACATTCTCTTGGTTGGCTGTTCTCTTCTCTGCCACATAGAGGGTGGTAAACCCTACAGTCTTTTTGAGGACATGTTAACGTACGTATGATTTGTACATTCAAGACTACTTTCTCTGTGGGCAGTTCCATATCTCTCTTCATTATTTGTTCATGCTTGTTTCTGTACTGCAATGATTCCACTGAACAGACCTGTCTTTGTGATGAGTTTATTTCCTACCTCTCTGACCTGGGTTTCTGTCTTCTCATCTTTTGCCTTGCAGCTGTGTGGCTGTGGGCTACTTGGCGTGGGCATCTGGCTGTCTGTGTCCCAGGGCAGCTTCGCCACCTTCTCGCCCTCCTTCCCGTCGCTCTCCGCGGCCAACCTAGTTATTGCCATCGGCGCCATCGTCATGGTAACTGGCTTTCTTGGCTGCCTGGGCGCCATCAAGGAGAACAAGTGCCTGCTTCTGAGTGTGAGTTATGGTCTGACCTTCCCACCCACCCACACACACTTATTTATATAAATAAATATACATATAAATAAATATATAAATAAATATACATATAAATAAATATACATATACATATATATATATATATATACATATATATATATACATACATATATATATATATATATATATATATATATATATATATATATA
>JACXGJ010014114.1:0-15318 GCA_016801105.1 Esox niger | reverse complement strand
ATGTGTATTTGTAAATGTTTGTATGAACGTGTGTATGTGTATTTGTAAATGTTTGTATGAACGTGTGAATGTGTATTTGTATATGTTTGTATGAACGTGTGAATGTGTATTTGTAAATGTTTGTAAGAACTTGTGCATGTGTATTTGCAAATGTTTGTATGAATCTGTGAATATGTATTTGTAAATGTTTGTATGATTTTTTATTTTTGAATGTGTATTTGTAAATGTGTACACTGTGTGAATGTGCATTACTGTGCGAATAAAGTCATTGGATCTTTTTACAGAGCAATCCCAAGTAGGTCTGCATTTGGCTACTCCACTCCACACACACTGACTGCATAAATTGCCCTGTTTAACACAGACCATCCCCCTGCGTGCACACATACACACACACACACACACACACACAGCAGTCTCCTCACTCTTCATCATGTTTCACTCACTCCCTGTTTTCTTTAGTGTCCCATCATGTTTTTCCCATTCCATGTCTTGATGTGGACATGGTGCTTCAGCTGATGGTTGACAACACGCAGTGACACTCCACTCCTGACTGAGTTGGTGCAGTGATACAGCTGTTACAGTTGCTACCTGAACGTTTGACACAAACACACATGCACACACACCCTTTATTCAGAACTCCTTCAGGAGACACCAAACACACCTTGACAACCAAGATCATTTCAACATACACACACAAACACACACACATTAGGCCTGAAAGACTGTTAGTCACTGGGATAGCTGGCAGCTTGGTGAGGTGTCTGTCTGAGTGACATGGGATCAATAGGCTCTGTTCATTTATGTGATTTCAGGATGGATTTTCTGTCAGGGCCGATAGTGTGAGGTGAACTAAGGGCCAATATAGAGCACTATGTAGGGCTGGTATATTTGTACTCAACTCAAGTCATCTTTAAGCAAAGGAAAAATATCTGCTTCCAGTCAACTCTGAACTGTCTGATTATCTGTCTGTCCCTCCCATGTACTCTTTCCCTTTTGCAAAGCTACTAGTGATTTAAAAACATACTGGAATCTTCTGTAATTCAGTAAATTTTCTATTTAATGTATACTATTTAACTAGCTGGTTTTCCATTTAACATATTACAGTGTTTCTCAACTTCAGCATTGAGGTCAACCAACAAAAAAATGTGTGTTGTAGCCCCTTACAAATTCACATGAATCATCTCATTAAGGGCTTGATGATTAGTTGACATGCTGAATGAGGTGTGCTTTTCCAGAGCTAAACAAATATGTGCTTTTGGGGGTACTTGTAGACTGGATCTGGGAAACACTGTCATGTGGTTAAAGACAAAATAGCTTAATTAATATTAAAATCTAATAAACAATAATATTTTTGTTTCCTGGTTATTAAAAATGCCGCTGTCATGAAAAAAACAGGTCCCTGAAAATGTTGTGCTATGTCATGTACTGTGCCGATATGGGCTGCACACTTTCAAACTGGGAATTTCATGGCTAACAGGAGGTATGATAGTGTTTTGACACCACTGGGGTCCTGTCCCTACAGAAAGGCAGATCATGATCTGCTCAGTCAATACTGTCTTTGAGCCCAATAGTGAAGACATCTTCCCCTTGAGGCTAGGATAACATTTTCAGAAATCATCTGAAACCCAAAATGTTCAAAAAGTAGTTAAAATAACTATACTCTGTTGGTATGTGAACTAAAACTTGCTATTTTTTATTTCTATTGTCTTCTTTCTAGCTCTGACTTTGGCTGATAATTAATTAATTATTATGTACTTACAACGACTGTCTTTTTATGCCTATCTTCTAAAATCTTACATTGCTCTGGATAAGAGCATCTCATAAATGATTAAAATGTTAATGGTGATTCTACTTATATGTTACACATACAAACAACATATTAAACATCCAGCCCAAAATGAACCGTTTAAGGTCTTTGACTTTGCAACTCTTCTACCTATTGACATTCAGTAGTTCGGCGCCAGTGTGGACATTAATGTGTGCAAATAACTTAATAAGAAAGTTCAAGGTCAATAATATTTTCATACAACACAATGGGTATTCACTAAGTTAATGTTTTTTTTTAGGAAAATGTTTCTCAGACTTCTCACTTTATATAGCATTATAATGAATTGATTTGTTATTTTATACATTTCTGTTGTTTATAGGTCATACAAGACAGACAAATTGCAGACCCTTCGTTAACCTAAAGTACCCAATAGGGCCACTAGATGTCTTTGTTTAAATTATGTTAATTAATTAAAAGTTAACAATATTCTGGTCATTTACAGGTCGGCTGCAAGTGTCCAGTATTACCTTTTCTGTTACACCCTCCTCAATATGTATACATGTTCTCTACCTACCTCAAATAATGTGGGCATACAAACATTTTTTATGGATTTATTTAGACATAGATTTTTTGGTTTTTCTTCCTTTTTAATTCAAAGGATTTGTCTTGAAAGTTTACTCAGCTTTGGAACATGCAGTACCACACCATTTGTTTAGGTTGAACAGTCTGAGTATGGCTAATGTATGTGCGATTAATTTGTGTAATAAGGCCTATTAGAATCTTTAGCTAACAAGAAACTGAGTAATAGTGTATGACTATGAAAATCTAGTCTTGGCAATAACACAGATCTTTCTCTTTATGACCACAGAAGTGGAGAAGAAAAATCAAGACAAGGTTTCCTTTGGGAGGTAGTCACTGGACACCTACTGTATGTTAGAAAGGACTAAAGCAGGGATGGGCAACTTGGATGGTGGTGGGGCCCACAGAATTTATGTACTGGTCATCAGAGGGCCGTATATTAACTTGGAACACACACACACGTCCATGTATTGTATGTAATAACTAATAAATGTATCAAAAGTACACTAGGTCAGATGCTAGTTAATTTACATCTGGGAAATGTTTTAATATTGATCAACATGCTATTTTCTCGCTCTGCTCATCTCTCCCGGGACTTAGAACATTCGCTGCAATGTTATTAAATGCATTAACCCTTTGAACGGGTAGGTTTTTTGGCTTGTACAGTGACCTTTGTGATAGGTATCATCAAGTGTTTCATGGCTCAAACATCAGCCCACTCTCAGCTACACTTAGAAAGAAATCACAACAGCATTTTATATGTAAACATCCTAAAAATTATCATGTTTTGTTTCCATGCTAGATTTTGGTTCCAATACAAAATTTACAACAAATTTAAAGTCAAACATATATTTTTTCCTAAATGTATCTGAAGGCCGCACAAAGAGGGGTAGGGGCCACATGCGGCCCATGGGCCACCTGTTGCACATGCCTGGAATAAAGTGTGATATTGTTCATATTAATAAGCATATTTAGGTGTATTTACGGTTATAGAAATAAGGCAAAAGCAACGATTTACAGTCAAAAGTATTAAACTAAAGAATGAAACAATGCTGTATTCTGCCAAGTATTACAGAAGGCCCTGCAGATGTGACAGACCACACATTTGCTTTTAGCAACCACCTCAGAAAGCACCCAGAAAAATACAACATTCTGTCCTTTCCAGCATGGCCAAATTGTGACATCCTCTCTGAGACATGTCTCCATTGGCTCTACTCAGTCAGAGACAGAAAAAGGCAGCAAGAGGAAATTGAAGTCATTACAGGGGGAGAGGGGAGCTTCATGGCCCAAATGGGATTAGAATGTGCATCCCACATTGTTTCTATACATTGGTAGACTTAAAAGCCATGCGCAAAATCGGATTAAAATTGAGGGAAAAGACCAATAAATAACCTTCAATAGCCCCCCTTTTCTCGTCTCTTTCTCCATTCTTCTTTGACTTTTTTTACCTCTCACTTTGTCATTCTATCTTCTCTCTTTCTACTTCCTCTGCCCAGTTTCACCATTTCTCACTCGCTCCTCAACAGAATGCACAGGTTGCTGTTGAACTCCTTTACTCCTACACTACATTCGCTGCCTCAATCCTACTGAGGTCATATGGTGTGGAAATTAAAGTTTATTTTCCTCAAATTGAACCTTTTAACAATACATCCTCCTCCTCTCCATACAGCCCCATAACAAGCTGGTGAATCGTTGCCCTTCCTTAAGTCATTCTAAGTGTATTATGCACCATGTCCAACTTCAAAGCCTGTCTTAACTCCACACTTTAATTGTCTGCTCTCCCGGCTCTCTCACTGCATGCCATCTGATTCTGCTGACAACTGCACTTTCCTGCTTCTCCTTTCATTCCATCTTTCCTCCCTCTCTTCCCCTGTTCTGCCCCCCTGTTGTTTCATTCCTTCCATCACTCTTCCCCTGTACTAACCCCCTGTCATCTTTTCTATCATTCCCCCTCTCCTCTCACTGGTCCCTGGTTGTTTTGAAGACAGTGTCCCCCTGTTGTCACCTCTTTAGAGGACTGAGACACCATTTCCTCTCTGGAGTTGAGCTGTTGCCTCGGGTGTGTACACAACAAACAAATTTGAAACAACCAGTAATCCCCTCGAAACAGCACCCACCCACCCCCACCCCCTCCCCCAACCCACCCTCCATCCCCAAACGGACATTCACACTTCCGTGTCCTCGCAGCCCTCGTTGATGATTGCCATAAGCCCTCTCTTGGATTCATTTTCCATTGTCCTCCCCCAAATTCTTGAGTCTGGCTTGAGATAAAGGAATGATGACTTCAAAGGGAGCTGTAAGAGTTTAACCCCAAGCTGAAAGGAGAAGCAGACAATACGGTAATTGAGAGCAGTTACTGATCACAGGGCTACAGCAATGAGAGGAGGGGGCAACTAGCACACACCCACAGTGACACACTTTCACAATGATTTCCACACTCAGACACGTTCTCACGCTCACTAAGGCACACTCTCACACATAGATATTTTCACATTTGCACACACATAGACTCTCTCTAAACTATGGTGTTTATGACAACTGTTGAGGTGACCAGTGGGGAACACAAGTCAGAGCTTTTCAAGAACCATATAAGACTCAAAACATTAGTGGTAGCTCACCCAGTTTCTCTCCCTGTTATGTGTGTTTTTACAGGGCCACAGAAACCCTGTCCCAGGCCAGATCAGAATAGGGCCTGAGAGTGGAGTTTGAGGTTTATTCATGGAAGACCCTATAAGACCCCTGAAGGTGTCCTGTGATATCTGGTACCGAGACATTAGCAGCAGAGCCATCAAGTTCTGTAAGTTGCAAGGTGGTGCCGGCATTGATCGGATTTGTGGATCCAGTACATCCCACAGATGCACAGTCGGATTGAGATCTGGGGAGTTTGGAGGCCAGGGCAACGCCTTGAACTCTTCATCATGTTCCTTAAACCATTCACGAACAATGGGTGCTGTGTGACAGGGCGCATTATCTGCTGGAAGAGGCTACTGCCATCAGGGAATACAATTGCCATGAAGTGGTGTACCTGGTCTGCAACAATGTTTAGGCTGGTGGCGAGTGTCAAAATGACCTTGACATGAATGCCCGGACCCAGGATTTCCCTGCAAGACATTGCTAAGCGCATGAAACTCCCTCCACCGGCTTCCCATCTTCCTACAATGCATCCTGATGCCATTACTTCCCCAGGTAAATGGTGCATACGTTCACAGCCGTCCACGTGACGTAAAGAAAACAGGACTTATTGGACAAGATGACCTTCGTCCAGTTCAAACGCTCGCATGCCCATTGTAGGTGCTTTTGACTCATGGACACTCTGACCGGTCTGAAGCTGTGGGGCTCTAATACAGAGCAGGGTGCGATGCCCTGTGTGTTGTTACATATTCCTCATTAAAAAAATTATTTGACTTGTGCCATAGTCGTTTTCTGTCTGTTCAGACCAGACAGGATAGCCTTCATTGCCCTCACACATCGATGAGCCTTGGGCACCCAACACCCTGTGGCTGTAACTTTTGTTTTGGTTCGTCCCTCCTCGGACATCTGACAGCAGCTACTCACCACTGCTGACTGGGAGCACCTTCATAGCCTTCCCATTTCAGAGATAATCTGACCCAGTCATCTGGCCATAACAATTTAGCCCTTGTTAAAGACGCTCAGGTCTTTTCTCCGGTCTGTTTCTCCTGCATCCAACACGTTGACTACAAGAACTGATTATTCACTTACCACCTAAACCACCCAGACCTTAAAATGTACCCGTGTTAGGAGATGATCAACGTTATTCACTAAACATGTGAGTGGTCACAATGTTTTGGCTCATCAGTGTATATGGGCTGCTTCCATGAAGGGGTTTTACCTTAAAAAAATATTTTACTGCAAGGGAAATTACAACTGCTAAAGTCTGAATGTGACACACCACTGTGGTAAATAATGGGTTATAGGGTTTGGGTAGCATTTTATGGATATGAAGGGGTAGATAGAGATCCTCTGCGCACCCAGTGACATTGAGATGGATAGATGGAAATCCAAAAACACTTGCATATGCAGTCATCTTATTCAAAGTCTTCTATGATGGCAGGTGTTGTATTTCAAAATATCACTAACAGTAATTCCAAACATATTAAGTCAAACTTTATATTGTAGCTCTATAATTTATGGTTTAGAGTCCCAAAGGAGACAAATAAGCCAGTCTTGTAAAGTAACATCCATATATCCATGACACCACTGTCTGTTCATCTGCTTTGATAGACAAAACAAGACCACACAGCTGCATGCACTGGTCAAAGACTGCATTATGGTAAAATACATGAGTTTTCTTTCAAATATTCATTGCCTCATCTCATAAAGCTGGACATTGATACTAGTAGTACCATTGGGTGCCTGGGTTGTAGAGCAAATGCAACACTAGCAGAAAGGAGATTATTGATATAAGTGATGAGAGGTTAATGCTAAAACAAAAGAACACTGCATCCACTCTATACACATGACTTTTGATGGTTATTAGACTGAGATTTATACGAAGTAAAGATTTCTCTATTATGAGACCAACATTTAAAGTTAAATATTGGATTATTGTTCTAAGGTCACAAAGCTATGCTTCATACATTATTATAAATGGATAGGTCAGGACTAATGTGCTGTAAATTGGAATGGCCATTTAACAGCAGTGACTAGTGCAGATTGTTCCTTAAAAATAATATTACCCTTTCCTGATCTTAAAAGCACTGTAAAAAGTAAATGCGCTTCAAATGTCACTTAAAAATTACCCAATTACTCTTTTTCAATTACATTTTGATAGTTTTTTACAGGATTAAAGTTGGGGACATAGAGACAGATTATCTTTACGCAAGTTTGCGCTTTCTATGCATTCCATAGAAACGGGTTAAAAGGAACTACTCGAAAAAAGACGCCTGCCTCTTTAAAGTTTATGTAGAAACAGAGGGATTGTAGGGATAATGCTATTGGGGCGGCAGATCAGTTACTTCTGACGTTCCAAAGCCTCGGGGAGTTGGCCCAAGATTGCTTGTCTTTGATAAGGTCCTTGCAACTTTGTTGTAACTTTGTGATCTGTGAAATCGTCGTAAAAATATTGCGACGCTCTTATTTATGTGCACCGCGGCCATTAATCCCTCACCCTCAGAAAATATGAAAAGATATAGCATTAATCTTTGTGGGTGAATTTCAATGCGATGTGTTCTTTTTAAAAGGAAAAGGGAGAGTATTGTTTTCTATGTAGCTTTCGGGACTAGGCTGTCGGTTCCTTACTTTGAAGTGTGCTGTTACACCCTGAGCCCAGAACGTATTGGAATAGCCTACAGGAGAGACCTACCGTATGGCATGGCAGCCTGAAACATTTGGGAAGAAAAGGGGGAAACTAAGCAGTGTTTTTTTTCGCAGGGAAAAAAATTGCAAGTAAAACGAAACAAGTCGGACTATAAAGGTGACTGTCGAATAGTGTGATTTTTGTTTCGGTGGATATAAAACGGATACATTTAGAAGACCAAACTAATGGATCGATGGTAAGTTACAAGTGTTCCTTGCGCTGGCCCCACTGGAGTTCCTTTGATGTTCTGTTGACTTGCTTTGAAGTAAACGGTGCTTTATGGTATTAACTCAGTTTGTTATATTCTGAAGTAAAGCATGCATTTCGGTAGATTGTGCTGTTATTTTTTCTTTGCGATTAGTATTTTGGGAGGTTTATTAAAACTTTTATAGGCTTTTTAGCGGACTATTAATCACCACAGAAGAAGCCTAGGCTACTTGGAATTCCTCCCCCATGAGATCTGAAGATGCAGTACTTGGGGTTGGATGTTGAATGAAGCAATGTATCCCATTTTACCCACGATACACGGACGTTATGGAATTAGGTAGGTTGATGTACAGTACATTTTTCTGTCTCTGGGGCAGTCGATTGAAATTAAATCTCGATTATTTTTTTAAGACAGCAGTGTAGGCTAATGTCGATCGAGTTTAGCGAATGGAAGTCTATGGAAAACAATGTAGATTTTTCAGTGGCTGCATACAGAAGCTATTATTTTAGAGGGGATCTTTAGATAGTATTGTGATATCGCTGCAAAGCAATTGTTACTAATTTAAAATCTGGTATTGTTGCAGCCTGTCCCACTTTTGATCATCCGAGGCTACATACGGTAGCAGCCACCCGTGGTCGGCTCTACGTCCATGCATGGCTGTAGCCGGTTTCTCCTGGAGTATAACTAAATTGTATATTTTCATTATTGCAAGTTGTGGAGCTGTAACTGACTTTCACATTGATTTTCTAGAATTTTATAGCTTGGCTACTTTATATGGCAATTTCAGTTGTATATCATTTATACCGTGCAAGACTTGTAGCAGTATAGCAGTGTCTTCATAATGTGTAGTTTATTCGAAATGTTTCGCTGTTTTGTGACGCCAGTACGCTGAAAGTGCAGTTGCCCGCCTTGTTGTCTGTTGGATGATAGTGTGTGACCGACATGTGTTGCTCGCTACGGTGTGTTGAGATTCAGAATGGGCTTGATGGTCAGGTAATTGTTTAGGTGGTCACGATAACTCAGACTCACGATCTCCGTACAAATCTCTCTTGTAAACTTTAAACCTATTGTACTCAATTGTGGCTACTTGCCATTGCCGCACAGCGAATGCTTTCTTTTATTGGGTCTTTAAGGTTTTATCGTTTTCCTATTTATTAATGATGTAGAATGTGATGATGGGTGCTTGAGGTGGTTTGGGAGCACCATTCACTAAAACCAGCTGTTTTAGGAGCATATGTTAATCCTTCCATGTTCGGCAACTTTTTAACCTGTCATGTTAACTTATTTTACTGTTTAATTACAATATTTTTTCTGAAATATATGGAGTTGAATTTATGTCAAAGTGAGCGCGCCATAAAAATCTAATGAATTAGCTATTTATGTAAATATTCTGCAGCATTCTCATCTCTTGTTCTTGTTCAGAATGTCTTTAAAGAGTCTGAAAATACTTCGACTGCATGTCTGCCTTTGAAGTTTTGGGGCGGATCTGAGTTTGATTAGATCAATACTTTCTGTTTCAGAGAGAAGACGGGCAGAGAAGCTCCCCCGCTGACTAGAGAGAGTGAGGAGATTACAGCAGAGCTCAGAGGAGGCGAACAACACACAGGCTTTCTGTTGCCTCTGTCTTCGGAGCTATGAGCAGGGCGCTTATGTCGGATCATAACGCGAGTAGCTTCCGAGAAGATGCTCCCCGTCCCCCCGTCCCGGGGGAGGAGGGCGAGGCGCCGCCGTGCTTCCCCGGTAAACTCGCCATGATGAGACCCCTGGGTACCGCCACCAAAGCGCTTTTACTGGCTTCTCCCAGTTCCACTGCGAGAAGGAATGAGGATGGACTCGGGGAGCCCGAGGGGAGCGCGTCACCAGATTCTCCGCTCGCCCGGTGGACCAAATCGTTGCATTCTCTTCTTGGGGATCAAGACGGTGCTCATCTGTTTAGGACATTCCTGGAGCGCGAGAAATGCGTCGACACTTTAGACTTTTGGTTCGCTTGCAATGGTTTTAGGCAGATGGACCTTAAGGACACCAAAACGCTGCGACTTGCCAAAGTTATTTACAAACGCTATATTGACACTAGCAGTATAGTTGCCAAGCAGCTCAAGCCTGCGACCAAAACATTCATTCGGGATAATATCAAGAAGCAACAGATTGATTCTGCTATGTTTGACCAGGCACAGACTGAGATCCAGTCTGCCATGGAGGAAAGCGCCTACCAGATGTTTTTGACCTCTGACATTTACCTAGAATATGTGAGAAGTGGGGGCGAGAACCCTACTCATGTCAACCCTAATGGGCTAGGCAGTTTAAAGCTGGTGTGTGGATACCTACCCACACTTAATGAGGAAGAGGAGTGGAGTTGTAATGATTTTAAAGCCAAAGCGCTGGCTTCTGTGGTTGGACTATCTGCCAAAGCGCTGAGGGCAACCGTGTCTATGAGGACCATGGAAGTGATGGAGAAGGGCTACAGGTAAGAAATTTGGTACTTTCTTTCCATCTAATGAGAGAATGTTTGTTGTGGAATACAGTGACTTTAGTCTAGTATGAATGGTCCTCATTTAATGTGATGGATAATAATCCAGGATCAAACGCAGAGAGCCTATAGGCTGCTGTCTGAAAATGCATTTTCCAGATGCGTTTTCATCTAGTCTGGCTTTGTGTTAGCTCAGTATGGGAGCTGAGGTCCTTCAAATCTTTCTGTTTGCTCTGTCTCTGTATATATCTTTCTCTTTTCATAAATGTTCTCTAGACTCAGAGCGCAGCCCTCTGTTGGCGCTCAGCTCAGCTGGCTCGCCTCTGTTTCCGGAGCTTTGAAATAGTTCCGCAGATAGAGGGATCGTCTTCCAGGGGAGGTTCAGAGCACGCCTGGCCCTGGCCCCGGCCCGAGCCTGTCAGCCAATAATGTATGATTCCACTGCTTTGCTATGCTTTGCCTCTGCCACACTCTGCTTTGGCAGTTAGTAAGGATGGGAATTAATGGCAAATAGTAGCACAATAATTGGAATTTCTTTTGGAGCAGTTGTGCTGTCCCACTTATGTGGAGCCCATGGTCATACATCTCCAATATACAGCAGTTGAAAAGTCACATTTGTTGTGGAGTCACATTTCGACCTCTGGTGTTTATTCATTATTTACCCCTCTGTTATACCTTCAATCGTCTTATAAAATTGTTTGCCTGGCTTATCTTCCTGAGAGTCAGATATGACGGGTGCAGTTCCAACTAGGTGCTGATTAGAGTTGACTTGCATATGGATGAGGGTGGATGTTGGATGTTTCTGCCCATGACACTCAGCCAAAGGCCAAATGGTTGTCATGAATTAATGGCCATTGACCTTTCAGACCCTTTGTGTAACATTGCTAAAGAGCGAGATATAGCCTGTAGTCTTAAATTTGTCGTGGCAAGATTTTTAGAGTTTCTACTGGACTTATGCTGGTAATTTCCTTTGTAGGCTTCGTGTCATGCTGTACATTTTGTTGGTGGAATGACTACACTTCTAGTGCCAGGCTGGGTTTATGCTCTGCTGGGACAGGAATCTGGCTACTTTTAGTGTTTTTGTTGTGACTGTTCGCTCTGATTGGGCTCAATTGCATCCACAGAATTTAGGGACATTACAGGAGAGGGACCAGGAAGAACACCTTTACCCACTCAGCCTGCCCCATAGGAGAATTTAGAATGACAGAATGGGTTTTTGTCCCTGTAACAAGTTCAGATCCAACAGTAAGAGTGACCTCCCTATTTCCAGGATCTGCTCAGGTGTACTTGTTCTGATAGGGAGTTGGGGACCTCCCTCTGTAGCCTTTTCTATTCCTGTCATGTGGAACTCATTTATCTGTTCTCTTTTGCGTCCTCTCCCTGAATCAGGTTATTCAGAGAAATAACATGGCAACGACAGCAGGCCACAGGAGTCTCTCTGTCTGTCTCTGTCTGTTGTTTACTGCTAGAGCGGAAGAGAAGGACAGGGGGGGGGTCTCATCATGAAAGAAGTAAAATAATGAATGAGGGGGTGAGAGAGCGGGAGAGAGGGAGGGGAAAAATGTGAGGCCAGCTGTGCTAAATACCTGAGTGTTTGCGAGCTCCTCTGAAGGTCAGGTTGGAGCTGGGGCCTAAGGCTTTAGTCATGCTGGGCCTCTCTCTCTCCTGCCAGTGGGCCAGCTCATAAAGAAGAGGCCCTGCTTCCCCCTTTTCACTTCTCTCCTTTCTTTCCTATCCCTATGCTCTCACACTTCCTCTTTTTTTTCTTCCCTCTCTCATTCCTTGCTCTGTGAGGTCAGGTTCTTTCTCCTCCTCCTACCTCCACCAGGGCAAGAATGCTTCACAGCAGGATGAGATGGGCTGTGAAGCAGGTCAGGTAGAGTGACATTTACCAATAAGGCCCTGCCTTGAGGAGGTGCGCAGTAAAGGAGGACAGTTTTAGGGCCAGTATGTACTGAGATGGTACTAGCAGCGGGCTACAGCAGCAGGGACTCTTACATAGGCCTCTCCTAGGGTGGTTGGGGGGGGTGTCTTGGTCCCCCTGGCCCTGCTCACACAGCTGTACTCCTCTCCCCAGGGGGTGGGAGAGGTGGGGGGGGGCATGAAAGGGAAGGGGGTTGAAAGCCCCCACAGAGCGCCCTGTCACATTCCACAAGCCCTGGGGCCTGGTGGAAGTAAAGTCATTACTGACTGACACACACACACACACAATCCTCTCGCATTCTTCATGCTGGATGTTTGGCAGCATAGATTCCCAAATATCTACAACCCGGTTCTGCCATTATTGGAAGCAGTACAGAATGAATGGTTATTACCGTGTGTCCTACTGGTACTGTGTGTTGAATGGATCAAGTAATCGTTCCCATGTATTTAACTGTGTCCCACAGACGAGGGGGTCCAGTCAATCCATACCACGTGGGCTCATTTGCCCCGGCCACCAGCACCAACGACAGTGAGGTCTCCAGCGATGCCATGACAGATGACTCCATGTCCATGACTGACAGCAGTGTGTAAGTACAGGTTAACCAATTCAGTGTGTGTCACTCTGATACTAATGGGCAAATTGTGAAAGCGTCATGTTTCTGGTGTTTTGGAAGCTCCCGGTCCACTGAAAGTGTACGGAGGGAGTTTCTGTCACAGTAACTTAAATCTGATGTCCAGCTCTATTTTAAAAGGGTTCTAAGATGGTTCTTTTCCTAGGAACCATTCACCTGGAACAGTCAGAATTAGGGTCCCCTCTTGACCCGGCGTCCACACAAACCTCCCCACCAAATCGCCCCGCTGTCTGCGCCAGCCCAGGCAACAGTGTGAGCGGCGGACATGTGTTTGCAGTGAGAAAAAGTGCAGTGGGATGAAAGGCTCAGCTCAATGGTTTAGAGCCCATTGTTTGGCTGCTGAGGCTTAGCTGGAGGGATGAGAGAGGGGGGCCGGGAGGGATGAGAGAATAGGAGCGACATATTAAAGGAGACTGGCTGTTCCTCCTGACTAGGACGAGACCAGCGACATGCTATTTACTAGGCCCACCATGCCGGCCTTACGACGGACGAGCCAGCCGCCGTGTGTTTGGAGTTTGCTGACATGTGTAAGTGAAGTGTCGCGTTGGGGTGGTCGGCGTGAATCGTCACCGATGGGGTTTCTACTCATGACCGATGACAGTAATGTCCGCTGTTTGAGATGACCTTGTACTGTTTAGTCACACTAGACTGTTTTCGCGCTCTGTTATGTTTGTGAACAGGGCACCAGAATGGTTAACTAGCAAAATGAGGCGCCTGTAAACCATGAGCCAGCTGAGGTATCCAGCCTGTAATGTAAATGAACTGAAATTACTGGAAAGTAAAAAAAAAAGCCATGTGTGGTTTCAGATGTTTAGTGTAAAATGGCGGCTATAAAGATTTTGTGATTTGAGACTAACTCTGCATGGAAAACTGACTTATCTATCAACCCATCTCGACGAGCCTAATCAAAGGGCCGGCATTGAGCCTAGATAGTACTGTACTTTGAGCCCGACAATGACAACAAAAGGCACACAAACCCTTCCTGGCTGGCTGTTTGACTGGCCCCATTTATGATTAGAATATCTGTCTTTATGGCGGTTAAAAGGACCAGGCGGCGCACTAAAAAAGAAAAAGGTTGCGGTAGGAGGAGGGGAGGGGGGGGGGGGATTTCTGCTTATATCTTATTTATGGATTTGCTTGGACGCTGGGGAATGCAACTGCGCACAGCACAGACTTCAAACATTACCTTATCTTACAAACCAGCCTTTTGATGTGGGGAGATCAGAGGCAGGCTGCTGCGCAGCTTGCCAAATGAAGATTGGAGCTGTGTGTGTGTGTGTGTGTGTGTGTGTGTGTGTGTGTGTGTGTGTGTGTGTGTGTGTGTGTGTGTGTGTGTGTGTGTGTGTGTGTGTGTGTTGGGTGCGCATGACTGGGATTTCAAAGCAACAGTGAGAAAAGCAGCAGTCAGGTGCTCTACTGCCAGGCCAGGCTAGGCTGTGTCACAGACTGCAGTGTAAAGGGAAGGCCCAGCAGGTCAGGGAACATTGAGTTTTGCTGTAGGTTACTGTGAAGTGAACTGCCTTTAGGAAAAGCCCTGGATCAGATCTGCTATAGACAGGGTTGAAATGGCTTGTTGGTGATTGGACTAGCAGATAAGAACCATAATATGGTTGCTGAATTAAGTTTGTATTGTAAATGGAGGGGTTAGTGAGTGATTTGTGTTTGTTTCACACAAACATTCACTCAGGCTTTCTAATATAAAGGATTTATACTAAATCGGATCTGATCTAAAGATTTTATTTCAAAGGATGTGATTGGTCTAAAAACCAACAGGTGACAAAGATCTGTATTGGGCTTCCTGCCTAATGTAACTTGTCTCTTCCAGTTTGTTTTAATCTAACTTTGACCTTGATGTTATTTCTGACACTCTTATCAAGAGTATATTACAGTAACAGCTATTGCATATTTTCACACTTTTTCCTTCTGCCCCTGTTGGGATGAAAACAACATGTTGTAGGTGCCATGCTTTACCAACTGAGCTACACAGGGCCTCAATGGGTGAAGGTTTTATCTCTAGTTATTGCAGTGACATTTGAAGGCAAGCGAGTGGATAACCGTGCTAACTGCTAAAGCTTGTCCCAGTGTTGGGAGGCTTGATAGGAACTTCCCAATTTTCATGGAGGCAGGACTAAATGCAGCTGAAATCTCCACATCGATTTAAAATTGGGGGTGATTGCATATCTGTATATGTCCAATGAGCCGCTTCTTGATTGGTTTCAGTATTGATGTGTGTATTGATGTGTGATTGGCTGTGGGTTTCAGAGATGGCATCCCACCCTTCAAGCTGGGCTCCAAGAAGCACCTGCAGAGAGAGATGCACCGCAACATGAGGATGAACAGCCAAGTCTCCCTGCCTGCTTTCCCTGTAAGTACACACACACACACACACACACACACACACACACACACACACACACACACACA
>JACXGJ010014113.1:0-15321 GCA_016801105.1 Esox niger | reverse complement strand
GCCTCCAATTGGGGAACACATTTAGGTGAATGTTGGTCCACACTCTGTGTGGATCATTATGGTTTGTTGTTGCTCTGTAGCCTATACCCAAGTCACGGTAAGCTGCTTTCAGTTTGGTTTCTTTTATTTTAATAAAGTAAAATGGATTACCATCGCCACGTCTCTGCGCCTGTGTCATTCTACTACCAGCCTTGTGACAATTTTAGTCTCATCACACCAGAGGATCTTCCTCTATACATTTTGGGAGTCTCCCATGTGTTTTTCGAAACTCAAAACGTTCCATTTTGTTTTTTCTGTAAGTAATGGCTTTCTTCTGGCCACTCTGCCATAAAGGCCAACTCTATGAAGCATACGGCTTTTTCTCATCCTATGTACAGATACTCCAGTCTCTGCTTTGGAACTCTGCAGCTCCTCCAGGGTTACCTTCAGTCTCTGTGCTGCCTCTCTGGTTAATGCCCTCCTTGCCCGGTCCGCGAGATTTGGTGGGCTGCCATCCCTTGGGAGGTTTGCTGTTGTGCCATGTTCTTTCCATTTACTTATGATAGATTTGATGGTGCTCCTGGGGATCATCAAAGATT
This sequence comes from Esox niger, assembly GCA_016801105.1. Classification (NCBI taxonomy): domain Eukaryota; kingdom Metazoa; phylum Chordata; class Actinopteri; order Esociformes; family Esocidae; genus Esox; species Esox niger. The sequence goes on along the minus strand of JACXGJ010014113.1, from coordinate 14,743 downwards.
TTGATATTTTTTCTAACCGAACCCTGACTTCTCAACAACATTGTCCCTTACTTGTTTGGAGAGTTCCTTGGTCTTCATGGCAGTGTTTGGTTAGTGGTGCCTCTTGCTTAGGTGTTGCAGCATCTGTGGCCTTTCAAAAAAGTTGTGTATATGTACTGACAGATTATGTTACATTTAGATTGCACACAGGTGGACATCATTTCACTAATTATGACTTTTGAAGGTAATTGGTTGCACCAGAGCTATTTATGGGCTTCATAACAAAGGGGGTGAATACATATGCACATGCCAATTTTCATTTTTATTTCTAGAAAATAGTTTTATGTATATATTTTTCTCATTTCACTTCTCCAACTTAGACAATTGTGTTCTGATACAACACATATAATTCAGATAAAAAAAACATTGAACTAAAAGCTGTAATGCAACAAAATAGGTAAAAAGCCAAGGGGGTGAATACTGTTGCAAGGCACTGTATGTACCATTTGTAAAGAAACCAGTAAGCAAGCAAAACACATGTATTTTATCTGTTATGGGATTCATATTCAGCTGTAGGTTATAACAGAATAGCAAAATTAAAAAACATAACATGGCAACAAAGAAAATTACTGACCCTGTTCAAATGTCTGCATACCCTTTGTTCTTAATACTGTTTATTGCCCCCTCTAGCATCAACGACAGTGTGCAGTCTTTTGTAATAGTTGTCAATGAGGCCTCTGAATTCTTGTAGGTGTTATAGCTGCCTCTTCATCTTGGCAAAATGCCTCCAGGTCATGCAAAGTTGTTGGTCGTCTTGTATGAACCGCATGTTTGAGATCTCCCCAGAGTGGCTTGATGATATTAAGGCCATGAGAGTGTGATGGCCACTCCAGAACTGTCACCTTTATCTACTCTAACCACTGGAGGGTCAATTTGTCTTTGTGCTTAGGGTCACGTTCATGCTGGAAAGTCCAAGAGCGTCCAATGCACAGCTTTCGTGCTGAAAAATGCTAATTGTCTGCTAATATTTTCTGATAACATGCTGCATTCATCTTACCATACATTTTCACAAGATTCCCCATGCCTTTAGAGCGCACACCTCTCAAAAACATCAGGGACCATAGAGCTCTAAGCCACCTTGGTTGTGACCATAGAGCTCTATTTTGGTCTTGTCACTTCAAGTTACGGTGTACCAGAAACTGTGGGGCGTGTCTAGGTGTTGTCAGGCATAATGGCCATAAACTGGCCTTATTTGTGGCATTGAAGCAGTAATGGCTTCTTTCTGGCAACTCGACCATGCAGCTCATTTTTGTTCTAGTAGCCTCATACTGTGCTCCTTGAAACAACCATACTGTCTTTTTCAGAGCAGCCTGTATTTCTCCTGAGGTTACCTGTGGATTCTTCTTTGTGTCGCAAACAATTCTTCTGGCAGTTTTGGCAGAAATTTCTATTGGCCTTCCACTTCTTGTTTAGTGATTGAATAGTATGGACCTGAATTTTCAAGGCTTTGGATATCTTTTTATTTTCTTTTCCATTTTTATAAAGTTCTAGTACCTTGTTATGCAGGTATTTTGACAGTTCTTTTCGGCTCCCAATGGTTCAGTATCTAGCCTGCTCAGTGCATCCAAGTTAGAGATAACAAACTCATTGACTATTTATACACAGACACTAATTGCAATTTAAAAGCCACAGTTGTGGGAAATTCACCTTTAATTGCCATTTTCACCTGTATGTGTCACCTTGTGTGTCTGTAACAAGGACAATCATTCAAGGGTATGTTAACATGTGATCAAGGTCATTTGGGTGATTTCTGTTATCATTATGATTTAAAAAGCAGCCAGACAACTATGTGATAATAAATGGCTTCACATGATTACTATCCTTATATAAACATTTTTTTTTGCATGATCAGTCATTTTTTTTAATCAAAGCTGTTTACATTTATACTGAAAATATATTACTCATCTCTTCCTTCATGGTGTCCATGTTCCCAGAGTGGTTGTTTTACAAACTGTCTTTAAAGCCTACACTTAGCTAATTCTATCATTCATGAAGGGAGGATTATGTGCCAGCACTAGTATTCTAACACTAAACCATACGTTCATACTTTTTTGGCCCATTGAGTAACCACTGAGCTGGAATAAAGCATTAAAGAATAAAGAATAAAGGATACTACAATATTAGGTAATTATTTTGTGTCCCATTAAGTAAAATGATGCATCCTACCTTATCAATCACTAACTAATGACACACAGGTAGCAATAAATCCTATAATATGATATATAATAATATAATAACTTCACCTTTAGTTAATAATTTTGTGTCCCCCAAGTAAAGTGATGTATTATCATACATTAGTAATCACTAACTAACGATATGAGTTAATGTTCTGTTTCAACATGAACAAATAACACTAACACTACACTCTGTTAGTTAATGCATTTGTAAATAATTAATAAAGTAGGTTTATCATTATTTTTTACCATTTGTTTATGTCTGTTCATCATTCGTTCATGTTAACTACTGTATTTGTTAATGGTCGTTCATGTACACCTTTCAGATAGTGTTACAGCGGCTGCCTAGGTAGCAGCGGTAAGCTCCATGGGCTGTTGGCCGATTAAGTTGGAAAACAAGGTAATTTTTTTTTATTAGTCTCTAGATAGTTTTCCATTTGTGAATTTTGAATTCTGATAACGTAACAATGGAATATATGCCTATTTAGGAAAAGTAATGGAAGGATTAGAGTGTAGCGTTCAAAATGGCAGTTATATTTAAATTATATTTAAATAACGCCAATTCCTGTATATTCAAAACCACTAGTGTCCTAGTACTGTCCAAGGGACAATAGGCATAACACCATTATGTAACTTTAAGGTGGATAGAACAGTCTGTGAGTTATTTTTACCTCTCTTATTTTTACATCTCTTATTAGGGACTTCTTTACAGCTCACAATTTGGTGGTGGTTATTTTTGTTTGTAATTTCAATAGAGGTTCCAAGTTGGGGATGGTTAAAAGATGAATAAACATAAGCAGGCTTTCAGGGCATTTGTTTTGATCACAGAAGATATCTTCTGGGATGCTTTTTTAAAAGGTAAAACCTCTGAAAATGGTTTGTTTGGCTTGTTTTATGTGAAAAAGTGTCTATATTAAGATGTTTGTATTCCACTAACATCACTTGTTCTTGCAATTCTTAGAAATTAAAAGATAGATATGTATGAACAGATTCCTCTAAAAACAGCAATTGAAATTACAGTGCTAACTATCTGGCATGGCACAACTGATATAATGCTTACTATTACTTTTGGTGGACGGTGTGTGTTATGCAGTTGGATGCCTCTTAAATCCAATTATGGTTCAAATTCCTAATGCATAACACAACATACGCTGAGGTCAACTAAATACGCTTTAAGACATGTCCCTTAAATTCCCAAGATTTTCTGGTGTTTCCACTTATTCCCTAATGTTTCTCAGAATCATTCCAGAAAAACTGGGATATGTGGGGCAAACTACTAAATCACTCAAAAATCAAGTAATACATATCTTAATGTGAATTTGTATAACTCAGATTTACTGAATATAGAAATGTAAAATGTTAACAATAGCTTTTTGTTATTTCACTTTTTACATTTGTAGGACAGAAACTGTTACCAAGTTTATATGTTCACAAAGTTACCAACATGAAGATATGTGACATCAGTGAAATTATATTTTGCAATTCAACAAATGTATGAATGGGGTGGAGTGAACATTGACAGAACAAGTTTTTCATAGTTTTCCTTTAGCAGAAGATTTTATTGTTGTTGCATTTATGAAGTAATTTTTGGTGGTGAAAAAGTTTTGAAATACATTTTCTGCAACTCTATATACCTTGGCATGACATACACAATGAAAGTGAACAATATGTTTTTTGACTACCACAAATACAACTAAAATGAAGGGTACTCTGTGACTGACACACATATATTATTGCGAGTACTGTACAACTAAATCTTTGTGTTATGTGATAAACTGCAATGAACAACATTATAAAACAAAATAAACATTAGATCTTAGAAATAGACTATTGATACTATTGAAGGTATTGAGCAAAATAATTGGCTTTCACCGCTGGCTTGTGGTGTAAAGGCTCATGCCACATTTCACTTCTCTATTGTGTACAAAATCAGGCAATTTGTGATTGGTGTGGCTTTGGTAAATCAGCATCTTTTTGGGAGAAGGAGTAGATTCACATCTTCATTCTCAACTAAGTTGTGTGAACTTGACAACCCCTCAAACTGGAAATTACTTGGGGGTAAATTTGAGCTCCGACATACCCATCCAGTAATCTGACACTGTCTTTCAAGGTAACTCAATACAAGCTTTTTCTTCAAACAAATTGATACATTTTCTTTTCTTATCCTATTTTTTAAAATAAATACATGATATTTGCAAGCACGCCCAGAAACATCCATGCACACACAGACACACAGACACACAAACACACACGCACACACACACACACACACACACACACACACACACACACACACACACACACACACACACACAGTGAGACACTTAGTTAAATATGAGAATTTTATGTCATTTTTTATGTCAAGTCCCTACCTGGCATAATATTTCAGAGAACTCCAAGGAGATCTCATATCAAATTGCAAAGTTAGTTCAGATAAGGCCAACCGGTGGCACATTTCTTTACTGACATTCTTCAGCAATCGAGGCAATTTAACTCGAAATCATACTGGAATAGGATTTTAATGCAGAATAAATTATTTTCTTTTTATGAACATAATACTCTCTTGTTTCTTGCATAGGTTTGTAATTGGACTGTTCATGGGTATAATGAAATAAGCCACTTTTACTAATTTGGGAGTATGTTATCTTTTAATCTTCCCAGTTGGAATGCTAAATTACTTACATGAAAATAGAAGTTGGGTTTTCACATCCAGCGGTGGACTTACTCAGTGTGCCTAATTATTTAAATATTTTAGGAAGTGAATGCACACTTCAATACACACTGGCCAAACCAATGATGTTTCCACCTATTCTTTTTTTGGTATAATTAATTTGGACAGTTTTAACATGAAGAGTAAGTTGTGTAGATACCATTTAACATTATATTTTGAGGCAGAAAAAGTGCAAGCCTGGCAATGGGCCTGGCAAAATACCCATATACTACTGTAGGCACTGTCCCTCCAAAGACCTCAATTCTAATATAAATGCATTTAAGAGCAATTAGAAAACATGTACCCTGAAGGAAATACAGCACTTTTTGAGCACATTCTAAGCACTCTTGTTTTAGGCCTAACAATAATTGCGTACATTAATAGCCTTTTATGACAATGCATGTAGTCAGCTTTCTTGTTCTTGCGACTAAACGAAACAAACATTGGGCCATGAACCATCAACGGTTTTATGAAATGTTGGCAAAGGTAGTAATAGCTGCATCCTATAAACACGTTCACAAGTCTGTGATTGCACTTGGCTAAGGTTGAATGGCATCATCAAATAATTATTTGTTGTTGTGAGAGCCAGCATTCCTTGTGATTAATTTCCAAAATCCTGAGATGCCCAAAACTTTAATTTACCATCATTCACTTGTATTGTACATCATAGGTAGCACTAGTAAACACATACTGTTTCTCTTTGATGGGTAACAGAAAACAAGAAAAACATCTAGTGTAATCCTAAAGTAAAGGGTAAAAGATGGGACAGCCTCATTTTTATATTAGCTTTAGTTATCCATAAGGAGGTTACAGGTATATGTAGAAGTATGCATTGTGTATACTCATTTCTAATCCAAAGCGACTTATAGTTTTGGCCCCCAGTGGAAATTGAACGGACAACTCAGGCACTGCAAGCACTGTGCTCCTCAGACTAAACTACACTCCGTATATGAAGCGATAACGCATAAATTAATTTGAAATGTTGGTGTTTTCTTTGACAATCTGTATTTTATATTGTTTTACTGTTGATGCTTGAGGTATTGACTCCTCATTTGTAAGCCATTGCTTGGTAGAGTCAAATGCTTGATGCAATCAGTGCATGCTTGAAATGTCATTTTTAAACGGCTTACCCAGTTTGGATACACTGTGAACATTCTACAATTAAAGCTGACAGTCTGCAGTTTATCCCTATAGTCATTGCATAAGTTTTAATCCAAAATGCTGGAGTACAGAGCCAACATGACCAAAATGTATTACTGTCCAAATAATGTTGCACCTCACATTATCTCCCGACATGAGCCTTACAATTGGCTGCATGCACACCAACCTTTTTAATGCCAAATGAAAAGTCTCAACGGCTAACAACTAATAAGGAAGAAGGCAGTAATTGCTTAAATGTGCGTATGTCTTCAGTGCTGTCAAGGTTACTGGCAGAGTAAGTGACAGTTGCTCTTTTTCAGGCACTGGGGCTGCAATTATGGCACCCCAATTCAAGAAGACCCCCGCCCACCATGTATGGCAAATGGAGGCCCATCAAAGCAACGTGCCACTTATCTTCTTAAAGACAGGACCAGTCACATTCTTGTGGTAATAACATTTCAATTCAGTGATCCTTCCATATCTACAGAAAAGAACAGAGAGTGACAGAGGGAGTAGAAGAAAACTGTACTGTCTAGTCATGAAAAATACATAGACAAATGAAAGATCTACTTGGCATGAATAAAAGGGATATTCATCATTTACTCCCACCTTGTGAAAGTTAGCTAAATTACTGAAACAACACATTCAAACCACATATTACTATATTTGTTGTTTTAATTTTTTTTAGGAAAAGCTATTTGGATGGAAGAATAATTCCCCACACTTGTATTGTTCATTTAAATATAACTTGAACTATGTATCATTTTAGCAACAAGGATTTGACAGAGGGTTTCACTTGCCCCTGCCTGCCATTGCTTGTTTGAGGAAAGTTGATTGCATGTCTTAGTGACGCTGATGGAAAAGAGGGATGAGGTGGCAATTCCATTTGACAAGAGAAGCCAGTGTATTGTGGACCAAACTTGCCATGAATAGAAATGAATGAATAAATAGATGCTAAACAGAAAAAGATAGATACAGTGGGGAGAAAAAGTATTTGATACACTGCTAATTTTACAGGTTTTACAGGTCTACTTACAAAGCATATAGAGGTCTGTTATTGTTATCATAGGTACACTTCAACTGTGAGAGATGGAATCTAAAACAAAAATCCGGAAAATCCCATTTTATGATTTTTAAATAATTAATTTGCATTTTATTGCATGACAAGTATTTGATACATCAGAAAAGCAGAACTTAATATTGGGTACAGAAACCTTTGTTTGCAATTACAGAGATCATACGTGTCCTGTAGTTCTTGACCAGGTTTGCACACACTGCCGCAGGGATTTTGGCCCACTCCTCCATTCAGACCTTCTCCAGATCATTCAGGTTTCGAGGCTGTCGCTGGGCAATACGGACTTTCAGCTCCCTCCAAAGACTTTCTATTGGGTTCAAGTCTGGAGACTGGCTAGGCCACTGCAGGACCATGAGATGCTTCTTACGGAGCCACTTCTTAGTTGCCCTGGCTGTGTGTTTCGGGTCGTTGTCATGCTGGAAGACCCAGCCACGACCCATCTTCAATGCTCTTACTGAGGGAAGGAGGTTGTTGGCCAAGATCTCGCAATACATGGCCCCATCCATCCTTCCCTCAATATGGTGCAGTCGTCCTGTCCTCTTTGCAGAAAAGCATCCCCAAAGAATGATGTTTCCATGTCCATGCTTCACAGTTGGGATGGTGTTCTTGGGGTTGTACTCATCCTTCTTCTTCTCCAAACACGGCGAGTGGAGTTTAGAACAAAAAGCTCTATTTTCGTCTCATCAGACCACATGAGCTTCTCCCATTCCTCCTCTGGATCATCCAGATGGTCATTGGCAAACTTCAGACAGGCCTGGACATGCACTGGCTTGAGCAGGGGGAACTTGAGTGCGCAGCAGGATTTTAATCCATGACGGTGTAGTGTGTTACAAATGGCTTTCTTTGAGACTGTGGTCCCAGCTCTCTTCAGGTCATTGACCAGGTCCTGCCGCGTAGTTTTGGGCTGATCCCCAGACCGAGGGAGATAGACCGTCATCTTGAACTTCTTCAATTTTTTTTATAATTGCGCCATCAGTTGTTGCCTTCTCGCCAAGCTGCTTGCCTATTGTCCTGTAGCCCATCCAAGCCTTGTTCAGGTCTACAATTTTATCCCTGATGTCCTTACACAGCTCTCTGGTTTTGGTTATTGTGGAGAGGTTGGAGTTGTTTGACTGAGTGTGTGGAAAAGTGTCTTTTGTACAGGTAACGAGTTCAAACAGTGGCAGTTAATACAGGTAATGAGTGGAGAACAGGAGGGCTTCTTAAAGAAAAACGAAAGCGTCTGCGAGAGCAGGAATTCTTACTGGTTGGTATGTGATCAAATACTTATGTCATGCAATAAAATGCAAAATAATTATTTTAAAACCATACAATGTGATTTTCTGGATTATTGTTTTAGATTCCGCCTCTCACAGTTGAAGTGTACCTATGGTAAAAATTACAGACCTCTACATGCTTTGTAAGTAGGAAAACCTGCAAAATCAGCAGTGTATCAAATAGTTGTTCTCCCCACTATAAGTATATAAATAAACATATTTGTTTACACCACAGTTCATAAGTTTGAGCTCCAATCCCAGTCGACTGCTTTTTGCCTACTGCCTTCTTTCGTTACGTCATCTTATATTATTAAAAAAGTTGCCTGTAGGCCAGTGCAAATATATCCCAGGCCTCCAAGTGAAACCAGGTGGAAAATGTCTCTGTGTCGCCTTAATTGCTTTCTTCATGTTACAATACATTTGTGGAGGAGTAGCTAAACATTTAATCCCTAATTTCCCATATGAAAGAAAAAATACAATAATCATTATCATTGTTAATGTTTTGAAATTCACGTGAGACCATGGTATGAGACACCATTCGAACTGAACGCATTCCATGCAAATGCAGTCGAACAACACACTGTGGCCTTGCTTAACCCATTATGTGTTAGATACCATACACACAAGTAAGGCACCTGCTCATTATCATATTGGAAGAAGAAATACAGAAATGAATAAATGAAGAAAAAATGAAGACAGAAAAGAAACTGATTAATCATTTTATTTATTATTTAGATAATGTTGTATCCATATGTGTATTATTGCATGCAAAGATACATATTATTTATTTATTCATTTATTTGCCTATTAAGGTGTGCATTTGGTTTATTAATATATTTCTGTGTGCATGTATTTATTTATTCATTTATCTGTTAATCAATGTGTGTATTTAATTATTTATTTATTTCAAATTATGGCAGGTTTGGTACACCATAAGGCACCAAAAACAAAGCAATGTTTGTTTCTATGGTAAAAGCTTTGCTATAGTAAAGTTAAACACTGTCACAGTCAAAATATGATGGAAAATTCTATTGATATTAATTTGTCAAATTCTTCTATTCAGGGCGACTAAAAACCAATGAATTGCTTTTATTTTTCTAGTAATTGCAGATACTCTTCTCAAGGGGAATCTGGTTTCACCACAGCTGGGGTGCCAGGACATAGAAACACTTTGACTAGACTGAACAGCTACCCTCCCATAAGGGATGTAGGGTTTGAACATGTGGTTTGAACAGAAGTTAGGGAGGAGGGTCAGTTCCCCTTGTTGCTCCACAGACAAGGATTATTATCTTGTAAGGGATCTAAGCATAAACTGAAAGCCAGGTGGAACATAGTAAAAACATAGTAAAAGGTTAACCACCAGGTTGCAGTATACTGGCTTGTATGAAGGATGTGATAGCTCCAGCAGGGAGCCTAAGCAACATTGAATTGTAATAGTCCAGAAATGAGATTACAAATGCCTGGATTAGAAGTGTTGCTTCATTAATGAGATATGTATATATGCATGTATGTATGTATGTATGTATGTAGGTAGGTATATACACATGTGCATGTCTGTGCGTGTACATGAGTGAGAGAGAAAGAGAAAAAAGGAACGGAATGAGAGAATGTAATTGCATGTAATTGTAACCAGGCCCGGCACCAGGACGAAGTAAATGAGGGCGCAGTTAAAAATGGAGAAGGGGCTTTTTTTTCATTTTTCTCTAGGGTATTTAACACTTGGACACATACGATCACACCAGTGTGATCAGGCTAGAGTGGTCCCTGAAGCGTACGATCACTGGTGAGACTCTGCTTTTAAATACTCCCATTTAGTTTAAATGGCGTTTACTTCATTTCCTCATTGTAATTGTTTGAATATCTACTCTATGATATTAACAAGGTAGTAAGTGTTCAAATTGGGACAAGAAGGGTTACTAATGTAACAGCAGGCAGCCAACACTAGAACTCAAATTTTTATAAAATATATATAATAAGGCTGACACAAAACGAATGATATTAGCGACTAGAACATCTTACCATATAATGGGAGAGCTGACCACCAGTCAAAATCGTTTTGTAAAAACCTTCTAGGGGTTACTTTACACATTTGTTCATCAACCAAAGATAAAGGTGATAAGATGAGTAACACCGGATGATTATTTAACATTTGCTCGTCTCCCAGACAGATTTTCCATACAGGGAAAACTATGATTTTCAAAAATATATCACAGAAATATATCATTGTAAACATACCTATGTCATTTCAATTTTATTGATAACACACAATGAAAGCACTTGATTAAATAACTGATTAAGCGCGTTTTTAAGTTTGAAAAGAATACGACGGCCACCCATTGCCTAACAATGCTTCGGTCCTTTCCTAAGCAGTGGCACATCATGCAGGTACTATTACTACACTGTGCATGTGTGGGAATCTGAGGGAGTGTGTTGTTGGTGGTTGACTTTCAGTAATTAATTCAAACAAATGAAATGTTAGACATTTCTTTATTACATCCGCTCAATACAATATGACACATTTACATTTTCATTTTGGTCACCAATTTTCATTTTCGCTGCATTGAATTACAAGTCACACTTTGTTTGCTAGCGGTTAGCTGATGTTTGCAAGCTAGCTACAGTAGCATTTACCAGTGTTTGCAGCAGTTTGAATCAGTCAATGAGAAGCTTGCAATGTATGTAGTGTTCCTAACCTGGCAAGGTGACAGTGTTCGTGTCAACCGTCCAAAAGGTACTCAATACAAATAACTGATGTGGGATTAATCATGTCAGTTTATTATGTTGGTAGGGTTCACACACACAATAGCTGAATTTGCAGAGCTACAGTAGTGAGAAAACCCCCCTCAGAATTTGTTCTTGAGATAAAAGCTCAACTTAATCAAAATCAATTTTTTTTCACATAAGCAAGAATCAGAATTCATAATTGTCAAACTTTTGAGAGCTTTTGAATAAATACCCCAAAAAAATATTTACACACCACCTATTGTTAGTGTATGTTTTTTTATACAATGAGGCCTGTCAGTTTCATCGGCGCCGCAATCTTTAGAAAAAGGACCACATTTCTTGCGGCTGGTACTTTTTTAACAGAAGCCTGTTAATACTGGTAGTAGTTTTCTAATATAATTGAAATCAAAAAAATTATGCATAACTAGTAAGTAGCATTGCGTTTTAGGGAAGCGGTGGATGAAATGTATTGTGATGGCATGAGCACATTCTGAAACACTGAGTACTGAAATCACCTGCAGAAAAACTCACGCTTGTGGGGGAGTTAAGTGTTATTAGAAATGGACGCATGAAAAGATTAAAACTTAAACTGGGAGGGTCAGAAAGTACAACTAGGGGGGCTAAGCCCCTTCTTGCCCCCTCATGGCGCCGGGCCTGATTGTAACAAGTTGAGAGACGATAGGGACTTGTATTACCTGAGGGATAGAGCAGTTTCCAAGTGAGTGAGGGTTCTGGTTTGCCACTGGCTTGGCACATCAGGGTGACATTGGAGCCTTCGTTGACCACAATGTCCTTTGACAGGTTGATGATTGCTGGGGGCACTGCAAAAGACAATAGAAGTATAATGTTATTTGTTTGTATTTAACTGAAAACTATTATAGTAGTTTGCCACCCAGAATTTGGATTTTGAGATAAAGAAGAATTTACAATGGAAACATATATTATGATAAAGACTACAGGTGTGAGCATACATGATGTCAAGCTAGTGCTAGGACAACTACATCAGAGTTGTTCCCATAACCTATAAGCCAGCCTCCGTAAAGTGGAGGAACACTCTGAAAAAGATAACCTTTCTTGACATTACTGTTTACCCTCAAAGGCATTCCCTGCTGGTACAGTAGATTGAACAACAGCCACAGAGCTCTTCAACCATAACCTCAATCAAAATGTGACACTATCACAGGAGTTATGCCAACTTGAAAAAAATATGGAGTATCAAGAAGACCACACTTTACTGTTCATGCAATGGATACAAATAAGGGCCACCATTGCTTTCTCACCATCAATACAGTCTGAATTTTTAAAGAGACTGACCAAAACATGACTGTAAACACTTCAACACAAAAAGTGGGACATGAGATCTATAATGCTAAAAATGTGGGATTTGTTGGGATTTAGTTGACATATCTGTGAGATTTTGTTGACATAAAGCATACTTCCTAACCTATCCAGAACAGTCCCACTCATTGCAAGTCAAATTTGGATTGGATGAGTCTACAGTCATCCGAAAATTATGTTTTAAAACTGTTGAATTTCCAATGTGTTCTGACAAGATGCTGAAGGCCTAGCCAACATTAGCTGGCTGAGATGCCTAGAGACCAACAATAAAAAAGAAATTTGATCAGAACACCATGTTAAATAGTTAAATTTTAAAATCAACAAAAAATCTTAATGATTATAATACAAAATTATATAAATAAAAATAATAAATGCTGATGCCTTTTCTCCACTGAATAATAATAATGGGCATATATGTTTCCTCTGTACGCCCTGGCTCCTACACCCCTGCTTGCAATTATCAAGGTAATTGTTTCGAGGGCCATTTCTGCAGAGCACAGCTTTGGTTTGCTGCTATGGTTTGCTGTGTTTCTGTATAAAATACTAGTCTGTATGTAAAAGCCCATGTTTCTTATCTGTAAAAATTGTGTAATTTGAATGCACTCCAACCAACCATGGGGTATTGTCGTAGTTTCTATTAAAAAAAAATACTCTCCCTCAACTTCATTAGGTCCAGCTTAAGGGATAAACATGTTGTGGTGCGGGTGTACCATTGCTTGGTCAGTGCTCCATTTGGGTGTTGCTGCTGACACATTTTCTGAGCAGTAGGATACTTTAGTCCTGCTGCCAAAAGTACAGGCCAGAGTATGTCATTTGAATATACTGACAGGCTGATGCCATCAGCACTTTGTCCCCGGCACATTGGCTGCAGAGGTCGTTGGTGAGCATGCAAGGGGAGGAGTCTGGAGGTTTCCGGAATGAAGAACGAGAAGACAATGCGGGCACGGCTGTGCGCTGGAACCTTCGAGAGGCAGGTGGAGGGCCTAGCTCCAAGACTGCACACTTTCCTCTCAGGAATATAATATTTATATATTAATCTAAAACATAATGTAACAAATATAGCACTTGCTTCTGTTATTATTTTGGCGACCATTTATTTTTTATAAATAAAATATCTCAATTAAATAAATATCATAATGGCAAAACATTCTTTTTAAGGTAATAAAGCTACATACAATTTATTAACTGGAAGATGCATTTTAATAGTTTATAATCTAGAAAAAGGGAAGAATTTATTTAAAAGATGCCAAGCACAAATGCCACTATAACTGAATAACGACATGTCCAGTTGTCTCTTACCACAACAGAAATAATTCAGCTTTCACTTCACACCTTAAAAGCTCACTCTTGACAGTGCAAAGCACTGAAATTCTAACCTAGAAAGAACTGTAAACCCGTTATCAAATGAAAATCCTTTTTTGAAAAGCTGAAGCACTAGGAAAAGCCCTTGACCTAAAAATGGTGGGAAGGGGAGCAAGCTGAGCTGCTAAAGTAAAATGGAAGTAATATGAAGCAAGCTATTCCATTTTCTCCCTTTCTATGTTCTGTTTAAATGTCACTCCAGACATGCCACCGGCTGAACATTTTAAGTAAAGTAATAAACATATTTTAGATTGGGTGCTTTTCCACTTCTACTGTGTATCCTTCCCTGACAGTTGTAGTTGTCATCCATCTCCTACAACTGTATTTGACTGAGACATGGAAATAGTGAATTTGAAAGCTATATTAAAATGAGGAGCTGTATGAGTCCACTGCATTAATATGTTCTACATCATTCTTTGAGGACTATTTACTAAAAAATAATGTCCTATACTGTAGTTGTGACACTATTCATCTTACTAGCAAGGGCAGGTAAGGTGTCTCCCAAACCCAAAAGAGAGGTGCTCTCGTCTCTAACAATCATTGGCCGGTTATGTAAGATTTAGTGTAATCCAAAGTCTTCACTAGCAGGTGCTATTTAAATTCAAACTAACATAAAAAATATATCAAGTATGTAAACAAAACAATGTGAAAAGACAAGTCACTTTGAAGATTTTACTTTGGAGGATTTTTCGCCAACATTTTAAGCGCAATGCTTCTAAAAATATTTTCCATCCCTCCACTGGCTGCCGCTGCTATGCACATTTTGATCAAATTATAATTGATTCGTAGTCCAGCAATAAAACTAAATGGTGGAACTAAATTTAAAATAACTGAGGAATATAATATCAGGATCAGCAGCCTTGCGTTCATTCACCCTGCTCATTGTGGTGAATAGTCTGGGGGGGTGGGGGGGGGGGGGGGGGGG
>JACXGJ010014112.1:0-15324 GCA_016801105.1 Esox niger | reverse complement strand
GTGTGTGTGTGTGTGTGTGTGTGTGTGTGTGTGTATTTGTGCGTACTGAAATGAGTTGTATACTCTCCTGGAGTGGGGGGGTCTCGGTCGGTTAGCATCACTCCCCTGTCTCAGTCATGTCAGCATTTAAAAGACACCCCAAAAACCGTATTGGCTTCATGGAAGGGCACTGCCAACATAGCGAAATATGTTAAGGTTTCGTATAAGACATGGAATAAAGAATACCTGGCTACTAACGGAGCCTCGATTCGTCATGGCAACAGACATGTTTAGCATGTTCTGTAGCATGTTTGAAGAACCACGGCAGTGGGTGCCTTCCTAACACTTGGTGTGGATTCGTGAGTGTTGTTGCTCTGGTTTCATTCATTATCCAGTTTAGTACTGGAGATGTTTTCCCTTTAAATAGGAGCAGAGGTGTGGCTTGCTTCGCAGCCAGCTTTCTTTGGTGAGGTATGTGTATGATGTGTCAGTGTCTACCTCTTTCTCTGTCATTCAGCGACATCAGCCATTGTTATTGTAGATACTGCCTCCTCCTGGTGTGACTGTCCCTGTCTCCCTCCCTGTCACTGTCTGTCTCCCTCCCTGTCACTGTCTCTCCGTCTCCCTGTCCCTGTCCCTGTCTCCCTGTCCCTGTCTGTCTCCCTGTCCCTGTCTGTCTCCCTGTCCCTGTCTGTCTCCCTGTCTCCCTGTCTCCCTGTCTGTCTCCCTGTCTGTCTCCCTGTCTCCCTGTCCCTGTCCCTGTCTCCCTCCCTGTCCCTGTCTCCCTCCCTGTCCCTGTCCGTCTCCCTCCCTGTCCCTGTCCGTCTCCCTGTCCCTGTCTGTCTCCCTATCCCTGTCTGTCTGTCTCCCTGTCCCTGTCTGTCTGTCTCCCTGTCCCTGTCTGTCTGTCTCCCTGTCCCTGTCTGTCTCCCTCCCTGTCCCGGTCTGTCTCCCTCCCTGTCCCTGTCCCTGTCTCCCTCCCTGTCCCTGTCTGTCTCCCTGTCCCTGTCTGTCTCCCTGTCCCTGTCTCCCTGTCCGTCTCCCTGTCCCTGTCTCCCTGTCCCTGTCTCCCTGTCCCTGTCTGTCTCCCTGTCCCTGTCTGTCTCCCTGTCCCTGTCTGTTGTTGTGTCTGTCTGTTGTTGTGTCTGTCTCTGTCTTTCGTGTGTTTTTCTAAGGATGTGGGGAATAAATTGTCTGAGTCTGCTGCAGGAAACCAACAATGGAACACCCTGACCTATGATCTGAGTTCTGACTGACTGACCCGGTCCTGCTCACAATTACTGTTGTTTATAGGAGGAGAGGAAGGGGGGGTTGTGAGGGTGAGAGAGGGAGGGAGAGAGATTAGGAGAAAAGGGAGTGGGAAGAAGTTAAAAGCAGACTGTATGTTCAACTATTATTCGATTTATTTCTTAAATTATTTCTTCACTGTCTTTGCCTGCCATGAGTGCCAGACAAGAACGGTCTATTCATTTAATTTATTTAAACGCGCTCTCAGTCAAACCCCTCTTAAGATTTAGAGGTTGAGAGGATGTTAGACCAGGCCAGACCCTGACCCTAAACTCTGACCCTGTTTCTGACCTTGACCCCTGACCTTGTCTCAGATGTGGTATGGGAAGGTTTTATAACGTGGCTGTTTGGGGCTAGGAGGGATACACACTTATACACAAACCCCCTGTCGCTCAGCCCCGTCCCCTAAATCACACACACATACACACACACAAGTTTGTGCAGCTGACCTCATGGGCATCAGAAAATAGAATTAGCATGCTCCCTTGCCCTGATCTTAACCCAAAACCTAACCTTAACACTTACCCTACCCTTGCATAACCCTAATCTAACACTAACCCTAACCTCCAAGTAACATTTATACCTAAACTTTACCTAGGTGTAATTCCTAAACTTAACCCTAGACTTAAACAACAATGCCTGGACCTAAAAGAAACTCACATTTTAACTCTAAAATGAATTGTAAGTTTCACCTTGAACCTAAATCCAGAGCCAGAAACCGACTTTTGCCTCATGGGGACCGGCAAAAGACATTTGGTCCCCATGAGTATAGTTAGACCTAACACACACACACACACATTGTGGTCCAGAAGAGCAGCAGAGTTGTGGCTCTGGTTCGGATCAACATCAGGCTTATTCTCTCCAAGCGCACTTTCCTCCTGATCTCCCCTGCTTCACTACTCCTATACTTCTCTTGTGTCTCCTCTCCCTTTTCTACTTCTCTTCTACTCCTTCTCACTTCGCCTCGGTATTCCTGCCCTGCTCCTTCTTTTGTTTGTCCCCAGACAGTTGTCAGCCAGTCCCAAAACAGCAGCTAAATGTGAGGTAACCTGTGAGCTGAATGTGGCTGTGTAAGGGAATGGTGTTGGGTGACCTGAAGAGGATCTGATGGGGGGTGGATTTCTGCTGGGTCAGGGAGTGAAGAAAGGAGAGATTGAAGAGATTGTAGGTCAGGGCCCTTTTAGTGTCTGTAGTCTGTCCATATTATATCTTCTGAATGTGGTTGTTTCACAGTATTCTGTCTACAGTACAAAGATTGTCATCGTGCCCATAATTTGTTTTTATACGTAATCTGGACTCATGCTGGGTGTTTTGTAAAAACACTTTGTGAAATTCTGATTTTAAAAGGCCTTTTTATGTATATATATTTAATCAAATGATTGATTTGGTAGTCTACACACTGTAAAACCTCTGTATGGCTCTATAAACAGGTGCTTGTCAAAGTACACTTAGACATTAACAATAGGTAATGCAATTAGAAATCACTGATCATATCATAGTGCATCTCATTACTATATATTTTCTTTCATTTTGGCTTGGTGATGTGTGAATGTGGAACTGACCGGCCCGTTGGACTGATGGGATCTGCATTAGTTCACTGGATCCTCTGACATTTGACTAGCCAAGGTGTACACGCATTTTCAAGCCTTTTTGAGCCACCGGCAGGCGACCCATATCCACTGTCCTACTGCAGATGACGCCTAAGCTGGAGTGTCAAAGTACCTGAAGCTGGAGTGTCAAAGTACCTGAAGCTGGAGTGTCAAAGTACCTGAAGCTGGAGTGTCAAAGTACCTGAAGCTGGAGTGTCAAAGTACCTGAAGCTGGATGGATTTAGTTCAGGCATCCTATGTCTGATACCCTTCTACCTGCTGGGTGGTCTTGAAAGGTAGACTCTACTGACAGAACTGGGTGGTCTTCTATGACTGATGACTCTTTAGACAGAGCTGGTTCGTCTTCTATGACTGATTGACTTTTCAGACAGAGTTCGGGGGTCTTCAATGCAGGTAGACAGAGCTCGGTGGTCTTCTGTGACAGACTCTCCAGACAGACTTTCTTCCAACTGCCTTTCGAAATTGTAGGAAGCACTCATTCGAGCTCACCAGGTTCAGGGTGGGTCTTGCCAAACCTTTTGTCCCTCTGGATAAGGACAGGATATTAGGCAGGTTAACGTGTTTTCCATTGAGACAGAGGGCAGGTTCAACATAATCTGTTAGGGTTGATCCCCTCTGCCCTGTGGCCCACTCATCTCACTCTCCTGGGTTTCCTTTCAGCTAATGACTAGTACTGTGCACAGGGGAATGAGCACATCCTGTGTTGGACTTGTGTTTCAGAGCTCAAATTAAAGATCCCAGAAATGTTTCGTAGCCACCAGAAAGCATATTTCCCTCATATGAAATAAAAACATAAGGACCTTATTATATCTTTTTAAACAACTGATTTTCTTAAATATTTTAACTCGGGAAAGTATATCAGGTTGTTGCCTGGTGTGTGTGTTTGTTAATTGAAGATGGCCTGGTGGGATTTGGGCTTGATCTGTCTGATAAAGCCCGGCTCTGAGGATTGTTGTATTGTTGGCGTTTCATTGAGAAGACGGGCATCAAGCTAACGACGATTCACAATCAGTCACACACTTGGATGTGTTATGACAGCGTCAGTGTGGAGATCACTTAGCTCCTGACACACATGCACAGAAACACATACACACGAACACACCCAGAGACGCCAACACACACACACACACACATTATGGCTGCATACAAGTCATTCCTCTTCTCCACACGTGGTATAACGCAACCTCTATTGACAGTAATGTTGTTGTTTGGAGTGGTGTGACAGTCAGTGATTGATTCACTTTAGTCACTGTTTATATTTAAAATGAACCGTGTAAACAATAACCAGGCAGTGTTCAAGCCCCTTTGGGTCAAACCATGCAACAGGCTATGGAAGTCTCATTTTCAACATGTTTTTAGGTAATACAGTGAGGATTCATGGATACATTGATACATTCTTCCTGACTTCATGTTTTGGATTCTGACGTTATGTATTGTCATACATATTATTCAGTGAACAGTCTTACTCAGGACAGTATCTACCCCCTGGTGTTTCGTGTTCCGTGAACTGCTTTTATAGGGCCCTAGAGAAAACTAGTGTACACTAAAGGTTGCAGTGTGGCATTTGGGAGTGACAACCGTGCCGTTTGTTGCATAATATGGTTCTCTGTTTAGATGTTGTTGTTGAATGTGGATTATGTAGATTTGCTGCATTAATGGGAAAGGAAAAGGTCAGAGAGATGATTTTGTGAGGGGGGTAAGCCAGCCTCCATCTTCCCACCCGCGGCTCTGCTATCCCGTTCGGTGTTGTAGATGTATGTTCATGGATGTCCATGTGGGCGTCTCATTGCTGCCTCCCTGTGTTGGGATCCAAAGACGTTCAGTCGGATCAGAGGGCTGGTGTCTCGGGGAACACTGGTTTATTTAGCTCTTGATGACTGTTGACTGTTGGACATTGTATTTGTCATACTAACAGACATTGGATGTGATTTTCTATACCTTTTTGTTCCCTGAACAGGGCATGCATCTCTTCATCTTTAAGAATCCCCTATACCTTTCTTCAAGTTGCCTTAATTCTCTTTTCCTGGCTTGTTATTTCATTCTGCAGGGTGTAATACAGCTTAGCTCCTACCAGTGTGATGGTCCTGACCCATCAGTGTGAAAGCGGTGGGTGTTGATATTTCGTTTTGATTCATGTGGCTTAGCAATTAATGAGATTTTCAGCGTAGTGCTGTGGTACACACACACACACACACACACACACACACACACACACACACACACACACACGTATAAGTGATCAGTCTTATGGAGAATATTCCAGATTCTCATTATCTAAAGGAAAAGCATGTATTATGTGTCGGTTCTGCCTAAAGTCTGTTTCTGTGCTCTACTGTAGATGGCTCATATCAACGCCAGCTGCTGTTTGACCTATAGATTACACTGTAGCCTCTTCAAATTATATTTTTCATGAAAACATTTTCTAATGCCAACTCCTGAATTTTTCTAGCTCTCCTTGAGCAAGCCTTATCATATACTTTCTTGAACATTTGCATCATATATGTCTTTGAACATCCCTGTCAAATGCTTCCTTGAACATCCTTGTGAAATGCTTCCTTGAACATCCTTGTGAAATGCTTCCTTGAACATCCTTGTGAAATGCTTCCTTGAACATCCTTGCGAAATGCTTCCTTGAACATCCTTGTGAAATGCTTCCTTGAACATCCTTGTGAAATGCTTCCTTGAACATCCTTGTGAAATGCTTCCTTGAACATCCTTGTGAAATGCTTCCTTGAGCATCCTTGTGAAATGCTTCCTTGAGCATCCTTGTCGAATGCTTCATTGAGCATCCTTACCTTATAGTTCCTTGATGAAAAACCCTACAGTTGACCAGTTACTGATTGAGGGGTGGATCCTTTGGCTACTGAACCTTCTAATTAATGTTTTTTAAATTTGACATGAACTTCAAAAAATATTTGTGGCATTATTTCAAGAAATGCAGGTACACTTAAATACATTTTCTTAATTTAAGTTGGGAATTTAATAGCTGTTTAGTGTTATCACAGTCTTTCTGCTTGTGTTTTTGGCCGATGTGCATGTTTTTTCAACTGTTGGTTTGTTTGGCCTTTCCAGTGAGGATGTGCCTGTTTTATCAACTACAGACTGTTTGTTTGTTTTTTATTTCCAGTGAGGATGTGCATGTTTTATCACCGTTTTCTTACTTATAATCTTTTTATTTCCGGATCAACTACACTGCCTGTTGGTTTGTTTGGCATTTCGATGGAGTTGGTGTTTAGCCGCATTTCCTGGAAAACCAAACTGTAATTCCTTCTTATTTCCATAAATGAGTCTGTGTTTACTGAAGCCAATCATGTCAGATACAGATTAGTATGTTTACAAGTCTTAATGTATGTGTGTATGTGTGTATGTGTGTATGTGTGTATGTGTGTATGTGTGTATGTGTGTATGTGTGTATGTGTGTATGTGTGTATGTGTGTATGCACTCCACTGCGGTATGATGTAATGAAGCGTGTGTGTGTGTGCGTGTGCGTGTGCGTGCGTGCGTGTGCGTGTGCGTCTGCATAAAAGCAACCACTCTTTAATCTTGAAGTATTAGTTTGTCTGGTCAAGTCAACATGTTTTTTTCATTTATTTTTATTACCCGCATGATTGCTGCTCCATGTTGTCCTGAAATCTGATTGTGGGCCTGGATGGATGCCAGTACAGTAGAGTCGTGACAGCTGGACAGAGACACAGAGACAATGTAAACACATTTCCCATGCCAGGAGAGCCCTTTGAGAGGAACAGACATTGAGAGAGGCTACGTAGGGCCTTTGTGTGACTAGTAGCAGTATAAGGTTTCAGTCACTAGTAGCTATATAATG
Organism: Esox niger; assembly: GCA_016801105.1. Lineage (NCBI taxonomy): Eukaryota > Metazoa > Chordata > Actinopteri > Esociformes > Esocidae > Esox > Esox niger. The sequence continues at coordinate 8,624 of JACXGJ010014112.1, read as the reverse complement.
TTTCAGGACTTCAGGTCACTAGTTGCTGTATAATGTTTCAGGACTTCAGGTCACTAGTACCTGTATAATGTTTCAGGACTTCAGGTCACTAGTAGCTGTATAATGTTTCAGGACTTCAGGTCACTAGTAGCTGTATAATGTTTCAGGACTTCAGGTCACTAGTAGCTGTATAATGTTTCAGGACTTCAGGTCACTAATAGCGGTGTAACGTTTCAGGACATCCTGTCTCTAATAGCGGTGTAACGTTTCAGGACTTCCTGTCACTAATAGCGGTGTAACGTTTCAGGACTTCCTGTCTCTAATAGCGGTGTAATGTTTCAGGACTTCAGGTCACTAATAGCGGTGTAACGTTTCAGGACATCCTGTCTCTAGTAGCGGTGTAACATTTTAGGACTTCCTGTCACTATTAGCGGTGTAACATTAGCGGTGTAACATTTCAGGACTTCCTGTCACTGGTAGCAATATAAAATTTCAGAATGTCCTGGCCTTTTGAGGCATAATCTCTGAATAATAAACAGTCATGGTGTTGTCCCTGTTGAGGAACACTATTAAAAAAGGTTTCTACCTGGAATCTAAACATTTCTTTAAAGGTTCTCCTAGCTCCACCCTTATAAACAGTACCCCCACACAAACAAACAGTTTCCAATGTGATAAAGGCATCAGAAACATAATATTAGCTAATCATTGTGTACTCTTTAAGTAGCTATGAGTGTAATTGACCAGGAAAAAATTATAAAACCATTACTCTTGGTTCTTTTCACCGTGTGTTTGTACTCAGTTGCTTGTATTGTAGTCATGGCAACGGGCTCACAGATCTGTTGCTGTGATTGGATGTTGTGGTATTTCCTTTAAAAGACATGGCAGTTTGTCTGTGTTTGATCTGGTTCCAGTTTCTTTGTTCCTTAATTGTGGACCCCACCCATTTCCCATTTGGTGAAGTCTTAATTTTGGACTTAACCTCACAACTGTAGTGGCTGAAGGGTTCTTAAGAGCATGTTGTTTCTGTCCTGCTGCCTGTTTCTCTTTTTCTGTCTCACACTTCCTCTCCCCTCCCCCAAATGTACCAAAGTGTTCTGTGAAACTGAAATTGTTGCTTTGAAGAGTGAAGGTGTTTGATATTCCTTCAGCTGGAGTTTTTCAGAGACAAATTAAAAAAAGGGTTTGAATGTTGGCTCTTTGCCCTGTCAGCCAGCTGTGGGATGGTAATCAGTCTTGGTTTTGGTTTGGGGTTAGGTGAAAGACGGGCCCACGTGGTGCCACACATTTACATAGTGTTAATATTAATATACTGTTGTGTTAAGGGTCACTAATGTATGACCTTGCAGTGCCTGGCAGATGGGTGTATACCTGACCTATTTTTCTCTCTCTTTCTCAATCTCCCTCTCTCTTTCTCAATCTCACTCACTCACTCACTCACTCACTCACTCACTCACTCACTCACTCACTCACTCACTCACTCACTCACTCACTCACTCACTCACTCACTCACTCACTCACTCACTCACTCACTCACTCTCTCACACACACACACACACACACACACACACACACACACACACACACAATGTCAGTAGACAGTCCGCAGATTTCTGTTGTAGTCCATATCGCGCATGTCATGTTTCTTGTTTTTACTCTGAATGTCAAACCGAGACCGGGAACTTCTCCAACTGAAACCCAAATGAGTTCTAGGCAGCACTGATGGGCTGGCCGGTTCTGTATGGGGATGGACAGAAAGGTAGAGAGGTTAGGATGGGAGGAGAGGGGGGAGGGACAGCAGTGAGACACAGAAGCAGGTAAAGAAGTTGGATAGTTTATCTTCTCTGTACAGTGTGATCAGTCAGTTACTCTGTGCGGTTCCAGATGAAGCGTTGTCCAAAAGGCAATGACCTCCGTCTCCTGGCTGAACACCTCCCACCCGCTCCCCTCACATGTTTTCTCTTTCTTTCTGTTTCTGACCTGCCCTGCTGGAGACTAGAAACTGTCCAACACGTCCGGGCATGCAGACAGGCAGGCGGGCAGACAGGCAGGCGGGCAGACAGACAGGCTCCCACGGCTCAGAGACAGTCAGAGAATTCAAAGTGGCTCTGGGAGCACAACTGCAGCACAGAGAGCTCCCAGATTACTTTTTACGAGACCTTGACCACACAGGATTCCTGACAGCTTTCAGCACCTCGCTTTTACCGGCCTGGCTGACTGTTGTGGGTGTCATCCGGGGGTTGGTGGGGTGAGGATGAGGGGCCTCTGACTCACTATCATCCTCTGACTCGCTGCCTTACTGAGCCGGTGATTGGTGGAAAGGGACACTGCTTTCTATGCCCTGGGTCTCTGTTTATAGTGTTCCAGAAGCCTCCCTTTGACAACAGTGAAAACAAGTTGTCAAACTACGGCGTAGAACCCACAGCAGCTGGCCATGGAACTGTTGACAAAAGACCAGAAAAAGAAAAACAAACAGTCAGTCAGTCAGTCAGGCAGACAGCAAGCAGTCTGCCCTGTTTTGTCCTGCTTTTATTGCATGTAAATGTAGCAAGTTCTCACACACACACACACACACACACATTTACTCAGACCAGCAGCACTGACCAGGGTGCCCATTGGTTAATCTGTAGGTATGGATAAATAAAGGTAGCAGGTGTGTGTGTTGACAGGAGAGTCGTGCCCATCTCCCTTCCATGTAGTTAGTGACTCACAGAGTCTCCCGGCTGTTTCTAACAAATCTCTTTCCAGTCACGGCCTGCTGATTCGTCCTCTGGCTCCAGGGCTGTGTGTTCAAGCCGTCCATTTACATGCAAGCTCACCCACCGCTGCTAGCTAAAGAAACACGGGCCGGCTGTAAATGCCTGTGTATTCTGTGTTTGTGTGTAAAGCTGGAGCTTTACAGACAGACAGATAGATAGAGAAGAGTGAGAGGGGTTTAGGATTTCCCTGTTCCCTGGTAATTAACTACCGAGCTATACTGACAACAAGTAGCCAATAGCACTCTCTCTCTCTCTCTCTCATCACCTGTCTCTCTGTGTCACAGTCTCTCTGAAAGAGAGGAGAGACAACGTCACCTTTCACTGTCTCTCTCAACATTGATAGATTTGTCTACAAACAGCTAAACTTGCGGTCCAGGGGTAACAGAGGAGTAGTCAGTAACCGGGGAGGGGACGGTAACCGGGGAGGGGACGGTAACCGGGGAGGGGACGGTAACCGGGGAGGGGACGGTAACCGGGGAGGGGACGGTAACCGGGGAGGGGACGGTAACAGAGTCGTTAGTTTTTCGTCCTAAATGTTGTTTGCCTTCAGCTGTCTCCTGTAGTAATATGGTATAGAGGTCAAAGAACACAACCCACACTACAGGACACATTTGCCTCTCTGATCAGATTACATAGGAACATTGGAAGAGACTGGTAAAGAGAAATAGAGATGTTGGATTGGGTCAGTAGAAACAGATAGAGACTGAAAGGGAGAAAGAGTGAAACATTTCTTTGCACAGACAAACATTCCTCTTGCGATGTAGTCCGCCATATGCAATAAGCAAAAAATGTACTGCCTAAAACTTTAAGAGGCTTTAGTGATTGAGCCCATGGGTTTTAGACTACTTGCTAGAGGGCAGACTCACATCCTGAGGACCCGGATTCGAGTCTGAGTAGGATTTGTTGCACTGGTGCCGTGACCCGGATGTGGCAGTGAGGTTTAGGGGGGGTGAATGTAACGGAGGCCAGCAGGTGCTGTGTAATCAGTAAAAACATCACTCCCTGACACCTGAAGAGGGTTATGGCCTCTTGCTAGAGCGCCCGGCTCCAAACCAGAGGACCCAGGTTGATGTCTGAGTAGGACGTGTTACATATAGCTGTTTATGACTCAAAGCTGCTCATGCTCCTCTTTTGATTGTGGTGAGGTTCTCTTGAGCACTGAATCATTCAGCCCAGTTTTTCCACACGTGTTTCTAATATGTTTTACTCTGCCAGGTTTTCTTTGATCCTAACAGACACTTTTTACCTTCAGTGTTTATCCACCTCCAAAAGTTGTATTGCTGATAATTGATAGGCTCTCGCAGATGTCAGAGAGGTTTAATGGATAGACTCACTTAGATGTCGGAGAGGTTTTGAATAGGCATGTCATTCCACCATGGGGCTTGGGATTTATTATTATCTTTGTATTGCAGTTTTATGTATCGTCTATTACATTTGTTAGTAGTATTTGAATAATATTTTATTTGCATTTCTATCTCCCTACACTGTAAATGTCATTCAAAACTCGAATGGTGTTTAGTCTTTTTGGGCCAAGGGGCCAACTTAGAGGTTATTGTTGTTGTTGTTGTTGTTGTTGATGCCGGATCTCTGCATCCCTTTTTTTTTAACATTTTATTTATCTTTGTTCTTATAAAGTAATGTTGGTTTTCGGCTTTGTTTAATAATTGGATAATGATAATTTTTTATTGACGTCGTTGTTAATTTTATAGCATTGCACAGTTTGTGGGATACCTTTTATATTAGTTAATATATAGCGTTTACTGGACGGTTAAATCAAATAGGTTATATTACGTGTGTGCAGTAATAACATGCAATTTCTTCAGCTTAATATTTATTAACCGCACTCACCACTGTACATAATTCTGCTCTTAGAAGATGTATTGTTGCATGAGAACGGTTAAATTGCTTAGCGCCCTGAATATAGACTTTTTTTCATCAGTCAATTATAAAGTCATTAACAAAATGCAATCACATATGAAGAGAATCCTATTATGGAGTAAGACAGTGAGACATGAGTGTCAGCTGAGACAGGCAAGAATTGAAACATCAGGGAACATTACAATAAGTTAGGATTACAACACACAGCTCATGTGTTTTAAACAATCTCTTTTGTAATTTCACCAATCTCCTGAGCGGATCTGTGTCAGCAGGAGGAGCCAGCAGTGTTTCTCGTTTCTTTCTTTTTCAATAGGAAAAGGGCGAGTTGTATCTACACAAAGCTCAACAGAATGTTCTGTCGTTACAGGGTATTGGCTGATGTTATGGTGTGTCTGTGTGTCCGAAGAGAGGAGTCTTTTTTAGGGAGGGAGTGAAGGATAAATGAAGGAGGAGTGAGGGGATAGGGAGGTGGGAGGTGGGAGGCGGGAGGTGGGAGGTGGGAGGCAGATTCCGGACCGGGCACAGTAGAAGGTTAAATGGACTCACCCTCTCCTCCAGAGTACATAAGAAGAAGGCTGCTGGTTCCCAGAGGCCATCGGTTATTCACCCCATGGCATGTTACTCTATCCTGGGGCACAGAAGGAGGAGTGGGGCCTGATCCTGCTGGTGATTAGCCTTGGGTGGATGGAGCTGGGCAGTAACTGTATCCTCCTCCCTGCCCTCCTGACCCATAGGCCTGAAAGAATTGTCTCCGTATCGTAGTTTCCAGAGTTTAGGGGGTGGGGCCTTTCTCATCTGAGTCTGCAAGAGAAAGGACATCAGCTGGGTGTTAGGAGCTTTTTGGCATAAATGACCCCTTACTGACCTCAGACATTTGACTTTTGAACCTCTGCATGGGCTTTGTGTTCTGTGTTACCCTAAGGATAGGTCAGCTGTGTTAAGTAGGTTTGGCGGTTGACCCAGAACCAACAGTTTCCTTAGTGATACAATCTAGCCCACGTTCTCCCTCCTGGGCGTCGATGCGGCACCGGTCTTAGATCCAGAACTGGTCCTGGATCAGCACTTCTACAGACATGAATATGAGTCGCAGTCCAAACATGGTTGACACTTTGGTTGACATTGAAGTTGAGTTGTCATGCTTATTCTAGGTTTTCTAGATGTATGCAACATGCAGGGGTTTCTGGGTATAATGTGTGTGGACTGTTTGCACAGTAGTTTGGACACATTCTTATTCAATTATGTTTATTTTCTTAGGCAATTTTCAAACTTTTAGGATTATATTGAATACGTCAACATTAAGAAATAACACATTAAATAATGTAGTGACCAAAATGTGCTAAATGAATTACTCTTGCTCAAAGTAGACATTGTTTGCCTTTATGACTGCTTTGTGCTTACTTTCAATCAGCTTCATGAGGTAGTCACCTGGAATGATTTTCCAACAGTCTAGAAGGCATTCTCAAATATGCTGAGAGCGTGTGTGTGTGTGTGTGTGTGTGTGTGTGTGTGTGTGTGTGTGTGTGTGTGCGCACACAAGTACCGGTCACAATGCATACACACCCGGCCATCCACATGATGTAAAAGGAAACGTGATTCATCAGACCAGGCCACCATCTTCCGTTGCTCCGTGGTCCAGTTCTGATGCTCACGTGCCCATTTTAGGCTCTTTTGGCAGTGGACAGGGGTCAGCATGGGCACTGTGACTGGTCTGTGGCTACGCAGCCCCATACACGATAAACTGCAATGCACTGTGTGTTCTGACAAATTTCTATCAATACCAGCATTAACGGTATCAGCAATTTGAGGACTAAGTGTTCACTTGCTGTCGAATATATCCCAGCCACTGACAGGTGCTTTGATAACAAGATTATCAGTTGTTATTCACGTCACCTGTCAGTGGACATAATGTTAAGTTTAGGGTTAAGGTTAGGCATTACACCTAGGTAAAGTTTAGTTAAGTTTGTGTATTTGTGTGTTTGTGTGTGTGTATTTGTGTGTGTGCGTGTATTTGTGTGTGTGTGTGTGTGTGTGTATTTGTGTGTGTGTGTGTGTGTGTGTGTATTTGTGTGTGTGTATTTGTGTGTGTGTGTGTGTGTGTGTGTGTTCACTGTCACCCCAGCATTTTACAGGATCAGTGGAAGTAACGAGTCAGAAGAATATGAGAGACTCTTTTGTTCTTTATCTTAAGCTTGTTTTAATACAGAGGGGAGTCTTTATGACACAGTATGGGGGATAACGGTCAAAACATAGTCCAGTTTTCTTTGGTAAAATAAACAAAGAATGTTCCAAAGTCAACAAAGATAGTCCAAACTAGAATGAAACCCCAACTCTAATCATCAGCTCTGCAGTTCTGTGGGGAGGACAACACCCCAGGATTGCCGTCTAAAGTTTAATGAATTAGCCGTTAACTCTAACACAAACACTGACTATCAAACTCTCCCTGCTTCTGTATTTTCTCGCTGCTTCTGAGTGCTAACTTTTCTACTCACTGTTTTCTTCCTGTGTAATTGGTATCTGAAGTGTCAGCTACTCTTCCTCCCCAGCCTGGCCTGCTTTTAAGGCCAGAGTCACAATCAACATAATTAACAACATGTGCAGTCGCATTCTGTTCCTACTCATTAGCCAGACTGGGGATGTACGCAGGGTCCCAAAGGACACCAGACTGGGGTTGTACGCAGCGTCCCAAAGGACACCAGACTGGGGTTGTACGCAGGGTCCCAAAGGACACCAGACTGGGGTTGTACGCAGGGTCCCAAAGGACACCACACTGGGGTTGTACCCAGGGTCCGAAAGGACATCAGACTGGGGTTGTACCCAGGGTCCTAAAGGACAGCAGTCTGGGTTTGTTCGGAGGGTCCCTAAACGCTCACATCTTACCCATAGACAGGATATCAGTGTATATTTGCTGTGAAGAATTTCTTCGAGTATCTGTTTAACACATGTGCTCAGCTAATCTATGGGTGGTCTGAACTTATTCACATATTAGTTCACTCACTTTCAAGCTCTTCTTTTTACATTTATCTAGATGATCAGGTTGTTTTTGAGCAACAAACTGTCACAAAGAAAACAGTTTTCGTAATACAATATTTTTTGTAGGTTAAAGGTCTTTTGACCGTCTTTACAGCAGATGTGTTATTCTTTTGGTATGTGTATGTACTGATTTCCAACCAGTCAGTGTGGGGAGACAGATCTAGATACCATCTCCTCTACCATTAATTATGCCTAAGATCTGTAGATTTGAATGGTTTTATGAAAGGAGCTTGATCTCTCGTCTGGAGCCATGCCTGTATAAACCGACCGGCTCCAAGCAACAAGTGGTTAAGACAGAGTCCTGGACTGGTGACTCAGTGTCAAGTGTAGACTGAGTGGTTAAGACAAGGAGATGAGTCCTGGACTGAAGAACCAAAGTGGTAAACATGAGAATTGCTATAACACGCAATCACACTGATGTTATTATGGGCTGGCCTTGTTTAACTGGTTCAGCGTTGTTGGTGGGGGGGGGGGATAAAATGTAGGAGAGATATCGGTGAGAGAGATACGCAGGAAGATTGAACACTTCTTTTCTGTTCTTCTGGCTGTTTCTCTGACTATGTGATTAATAGTATTTGAATTGCTATATTAGCAGCTGCAGTTCTGTGTCGACCCATCTGACTTGTCATCTAGATGTGCTGTCTGGACTTCACCACGTGTCCCTCTGAGAACCAGAAGACTGGACTGGATTCTCTGGAACATTCTGCCCCTGTATGAGATGATGTGCATTTCTCATTTGGAAGAGGTTTTATATAAAATAATGAATAGAAGCACGTCTTGGATGTGTAATGACACCTAGTGTATGTGAGGGCTGGGGTGTGGAGTTCACTTATCAGGATAAACATACCCCCCCCCCTCCTATTATCCTCCGCCCACCGCCACCTAGCTGCTTGTTTAATCAGCCCCTGATAGAACTGAAAACACAGAGCTGTGTGTGTGTGTGTGTGTGTGTGTGTGTGTGTGTGTGTGTGTGTGTGTGTG
>JACXGJ010014111.1:0-15326 GCA_016801105.1 Esox niger | reverse complement strand
AGGGACCTGTCTGTTCCCTCTGTCCAGGCACACATCCGCCGCTGCCACCGCACCTGGCACCGTGCCAGGGCCTCGCTCCTCCGTTCTGCCGGGACCTACCGTGCGAGTGCCAACCGCCGCCGTGTGCCGGCCCCGACCTACTCCGTGGGTGATAAGGTGTGGTTGTCCACCAAGGACCTGCCCCTCCGGACCGAGTCCCATAAGCTCTCCCCCCGGTTTATCGGCCCCTTCGTGGTGGACCGCGTCGTCAACCCTGTGGCGGTCCGGCTGAAGCTTCCTCCGTCCCTTAAGGTGCACCCGACGTTTCACGTCTCCTGCCTGAAGCCGGTCCTCCACAGTCCGCTGCTTCCTCCTCCTCCGCGTCCCCCCGCTCCCCGTATCATCGACGGGGCTCCTGCCTATACGGTTCGGCGCATCATTGACTCCCGGCGTCGTGGCCGCGGGGTCCAATACCTGGTTGACTGGGAAGGTTACGGTCCTGAGGAGCGGAGCTGGGAGCCGCGCCGCCTGATTCTGGACCCCTCCGTGCTCAGAGACTTCCATCGCCGTCGGCCTGACGCCCCGGGTGGTCCGCCTGGGGGCGTACGTCGGGGGGGGGGGGTACTGTCACGTCCCAGCCGCCGCGAGCGCGCAGCAGAGGGCGCCCGCGTTCCTGAGTCAGTGAGCACCTAATCACACACCTGCTTCCAATCACCTCATCACACACCTGTCCCTATTCACCTCATCACCACCCATACAAATACAACTCCCTGCCACTTCTCCCCTGCTGGATCAATGGTTTACGCTAGCATTCCACATCTCGCAATCTCCCCGAACAGACCTTCCGTGTACCGACTTATCGCCCGTCCCCGACTACTCTGCCTGAGCCCTGCCTGTACGTCTGTTCTCCGCCAGAATTGCGATCCCTTGCCTGTCCCTGACTACTCTGCCTGTTCCCTGACTGTGCTTCTGCCGCCTGCTTGTGTATCGACCATCCGCCCGTCCCCGACTACTCTGCCTGCTACTTGTCAGTGCCCACGCCCTCGGTTCGTGAGACGCCTTGCCTCCCGTCCTCGACCGCACCGTCTGTCTCTTCCCCTAACACCTCCAGTCCGCGCTTGGGTTCTTACCTGCATCCCTGACATTCCCAGCCTGGAGCATGTCTACAATTTTGTTTATGGTGTCCTTTGACAGCTCTTTGGTCTTGGCCATAGTGGAATTTGGAGTGTGACTGTTTGAGGTTGTGGACAGGTGTCTTTTATACTGATAACAAGTTCAAACAGGTGCCATTAATACAGGTAATGAGTGGAAGACAGAGGAGCCTCTTAAAGAAGTTACAGGTCTGTGAGAGCCAGAAATCTTGCTTGTTTGTAGGTGACCAAATACTTATTTTACCAAGGAATTTACCAAAACATTCCTAAAAAATCCTACAATGTGATTTTCTGGATTTATTTTTCTCATTTTGTCTCTCATAGTTGAAGTTTACCTATGATGAAAATTACAGGCCACTCTCATCTTTTTAAGTGAGAGAACTTGCACAATTGGTGGCTGACTAAATAAATTTTTGCCCCACCGTACCCAACATGGCAACATTCAATTTGGAAAAAGTTTCCTCCTACCGTCATTTTAGCTGTAGTGATTCGCTGGTATGTTTTACCATCCTAACATACAGAGGCGATTTTGGGAAGGCCGTTGCCTTTGAACTATGAATGCAGGAAAAACCCTGTGTATAGATATATAGAATGCCACCTGCCAGCATGGCTAGTTAGCGTCACTGCGTTGCGACACAGCCAAACTCTACCGGCATCTGGCGGGTGGGCGTGTGCCAATGTTAAGCCCTGGGCACAGTAATCATTAATATACAGAGTGAACTGTAAAGGATCTAAAAATAATCCCCTGATCTTAGACTGGGGCACTGGTTTACCTTCAATCAGGACCACAACCCTAAGCACAAAACCAAGATGAAACAGGACTCTCATGGAGTCCATGACTGTCTTTGTGTGGCCCAACTAAAGCCGGGACCTGAACCTTATCAAACATCTGAGGAAATAAAAAAAATGCTGGGCAGCAACCATTCCCTGTCCAACCTGACAGAGATTCAGAGGATTTGAATTTTATCACAGCATAGGATAAAACAGCAACGTGCACAAAACCAGCTATAACTCGCACCTATGGGTGTGAAAGACAAGTTCCATCCCAGCCTCCAACAATGCATTTGTCCAGCAACTGGTTTACTGATGACATCGCTTATATCAGTGTCATTACTAATGTCAAAGAGTCCATGTACTGTGAAGTCGACCCGTGTACCTGTTGCTGTCAAAACAGTCTGGTACTTAACAGAAACAGAACAGTGGAGCTGCTGGTTGATTTAAGGAAGTGACCCCCTAACTCTCCCTGATGAGATTAAGGCTTTCAGTTGGCAGAATCATTCGAATTGATGTTGAAGTAAGAAATTATAATCTGATCGTGCAATTTAGGAGAAATAAAGAATGTGATTTTGTGCCCCCTCATCGCCAGAGACCAGAATATTTAGCTATGATGCTAACTATGGATAGATTATCATTTCATAGCTGAATGACAACTAGAAGCAACACACATTTTGAGCCAGATGCAAGACAACGCTTTAATACAATCTTGCAGTGTCAGTAAGTGTCATTAAGCTATAAACACTATGGATGCCACTGGATCAAAACAGAGTTGATCAATTTTCTTAATTATTTGCATTCATTAACCCACTATGCTGCTTACTTAATGCATTTGCTAAATCTTGCTTTAACTCATCTTGGCATGTGAGGCCTACTTTGAGTGAGAGGACTTCGAGTCAGATGTCAGCCAGGCTACTCAGTGCAGGTTAGTTCTAGATGTTGCTTTGCCATGAAAAATAAATAAGTTAAAAGGTGAGACATGATCTTTGTTGAACTGTTAACTTGAAAGTTACCTAGCTAGCTCCTCAAACCTGTTGTACTATAGAGATCTGTTAACGGATAGTCACTTGGTCTTTCGTTAGTTTCGTAAGTTTCTTTCCTAAAAGTGATGACAGAGGGAAAGTGATTGACTACAATCAACTCAAAGTCATTTTACAGTACCAGCACTGATATTTAGTATCTAACTTTAGGGGGCCAAATGTGCATTGTTATTGAAGGGCTTTCATATTACTTGACTTGTCATGGACATATGCAGTGCAGATTTGCCTGCAGAGACATTAATAACATTTCCCAAGACTGCAAACAAATAGTAAGCTTCTATCCTTTCATGTCTTCCATAATAATATCCATCTCAACTCTTAACTCAACTTTCTGAAGGCTCAAAGAAAAAAACTTGGTCAACAAATTTGTTCGGAATACATCCTGATTAGTCTTCAAATTAAGAGCATCAATCATTCCCAATAAATGAAAAGATTATTGGGGTCTTTACATTTTGTTTTTCTTACTTTACCTCAGTGTTTTCATTTTTTATCTGGCTGTACGTTAATTAGTTCTCTCTGACAGGTTTGTCTCTATGTTATCAACAATACTAATGTAATGCCTGCATTTGAACTCCAGAGGACAGCAGAGGGTAACTGTATGAATGCTTTCAGGAGATTCAATATACACTGAACAAAATTATAAACGCAACACTTTTGTTTTTGCCCCCATTTGTCATGAGCTGAACTCAAATATCTTTATCTATGAACACAGAAGGCTTATTTCTCTCAAAGATTGTTCACAAATCTGTCTAAATCTGTGTTAGTGAGCACTTCTTTGCTGAGATAATCCATCCACCTCACAGGTGTGGCATATCAAGATGCTGTTCAGACTGCATGAGTATTTCACAGGTGTGCCTTAGGCTGGCCACAGTAAAAGGCCACTTGAAAATGTGCAGTTTCACTGTATTAGGGGGGTCCAAAAACAGGTCAATATCCGGTGTGACCACCATTTGCCTCATGCGGGGCAACACATCTTCGTATAGAGTTGATAAGGATGTTGATTTGAGAGGAACAATATTTGAGAGGAATAGGCATTTTGTGTACATAGAAAAAGATTTTTGAGTTCAGCTCAAAATGAATGGGAGCAAAAACAAAAGTGTATATGAAAATATAATTTGAGCACTATTGAGTGTGATTGAAATTGAAATGCACTTGAGTATCTTCATTTATAGAAGATCTTTGATCATATCCATTCAACCACACATAGTGAATTGTGAAGGACTGCACAGCAACTGTGAACATTAAACAGTAAGCTAACATCTAGATACAGATTGGTATTCTCTAATATTAGAGAATAAGTGTTGACTGGTAATGTATTTTCTACATCAATGCCATTGCTTTATTTCACAAACAAAACCGAACATAGTGCCATCTACTGTAGCTAACTGGCTGCAACATATTAACATAGCTGACATTCGCTAATTGGTAGATAAAGTAAAAGGAATAGTTAGTCCAAAAATCAATATTTTTCAAAGAATTCACTTTCCAAATCTATTCCAGAATGCACCTAGTAATTTTTTCCAACCATCCATAATTCAGCTCTGTCCCAGGCTAACATTAGCATTCAATCATCATCCAAATTCATAAATGAAAACAGTTCATCCCACAACAGCTAAACTAATGTTGTGAAGTTGTTTTGGATTGTACATTCAACAGACATTCGGCTCTTCAAAGTATTCATGTAATCCAATATTGGTCTTATTGGGATTACAAAAGTGAAAACCATGCTGCACAACCCTTATTTATCTATATTTTAATCAAGTATAAATTTAACGAGGTACGTAGAACTAACCGCTGTGTATCAGAGCCGAAACCAAAAATGAAGCAATCTCAGGACGCATACTGGTTTTGGGAGAGTTCAAATTGCACACATATATAGCAATCTTTTTCAAATTTATAGCAATAGCTCGTACAAAAAGTATACAATAACTATGAAAAATAGATAGTCTTGATCAGGTGAGGGTGGAGAACATTACACATCCTTTTTTTCAATGTCTGAAGTTTTGCACACCCGTTAATCTTTCAAAATCTGAAGTTTCTAAATTTTAAAGAACTTAATTTCAATATCCCCAACAATAGATATGCCATGATTATAAAAGTACATATTGTTAATCAGGGGCAGGTGAGGAACAATTCAAAGCTTTACATTTTTTCTAAATCTGAATTCTTAATTTCAATAGATATAGATATGTCACGGGCCAAGGAGGGATGATGAAGGCAAACGCAGGGGTGCAGGGAGTAGCTTTTTAATGGGAGAAAAGCAAAACAAAACAGAGTGCGGTGCACTACAAAAACAAATTAGGAGCCAGGAACCGGAATCACAAATACAGGCAAACATCAGACATCGAAACACCAGAACACCAAACAATGACCAACAAGGACAGGGAGAAAATGGCTAAACTAAATACACTGACTAACAAGGAGAACAGAAACAGGGGAGGAAAACACAGGTGAAAGGAATAGACCAATTAACCGAAACAAGAACAGGAAAGACCAAATAAGGACATGACAAATCACGGACACACAGAAAACATGGAACAGAATGGCCTCAGCAGGCTGGGACCGTTACAGATATAGATATGCCATGACTGTACAAATTGTATTTTCTTGATTGTGGGAAAGTAAGGAACAAATCACTCCTTTAATTTGAACAAAATCTGAAGTTACAACATTTTCAAGCTTTGAATTTCAGGAAATGCAAATACTATCATAATTCTATATATAGTAATAAAAACAGATAAGTCCCATAATGAAATGAAAATGTATATTTTTCTTTTCTTTCCAAAAAGTCACCCCATTTCAGAATGTACACCTTTTGTTGCTTTACAACCTGAAATGAACACACATCAAATGTATGTAAACAAAGTAACCCACAATATCCAAGTGAAAATGCAATAAATAAAAAATATAGCTGCAAGCAGCAATAAATTTGTCCAAGCTGTAAGTACACCATTTGAGGGTAGGCCTTATAGGCCCGATAGGTTGTGAAGGCTTGTTTGGGTTCAGGATTAATGAGCATTTAATGTGATTTTCTGTAAAAGTGCCCCCAAATGGCCAATTGGTGCCACACACTGCACATGCCCTTACATTGTCATACAAATGATGCACACCAAATTTGGTGAGAATCGGACAAATGGTTGTGGAGATATGCTTTAACTTCCTGTGAAATTGTAGGACTCAGGAAGTTGTTGACATATGACATCTGTGTTTGAAATGTCTAATAGTGTTAATAGTTATTGATGGGCACTATCCACAGTTGCTATTTGTGATCTTTCTTGGAAACAGGACGAACAGCATGGGACGACTTCAAGAAGGAAGGTTTTTCAGAAAATTCAAAACAGTGGGAAATGTTATCAGGCGGAAATGAAAACTACCTTTTGCAAAGTTGTACAGCACCTGTTTCCACATCATATTACAGGTGCTGGTCATATAATTAGAATATCATCAAAAAGTTGATTAATTTCAGTAATTCCATTCAAAAAGTGAAACTTAATGTAAAAAGTGAATGCATAATGTATACAGTCATTCCACACAGACTGATATATTTCACGTGTTCATTCCTTTTAATTTTGATGTTTATAACTGACAACTAATGAAAACCCCAAAATCAGTATCTCAGGAAATTTGAATATTACTGAATACCAATACAAAAAAATGATTTTTAGAAATGTTGGCCTACTGAAAAGTATGAACATGAAAAGTACACGCATGTACAGCACTCAATACTTAGATGGGGCCCCTTTTGCCTGAATTACTGCAGCAATGCGGCGTGGCATGGAGTCGATCAGCCTGTGGCACTGCTCAGGTGTTATGATAGCCCAGGTTCCTCTTCACAATACCCCACAGATTTTCTATAGGGTTAAGGTAAGGCGAGTTTGCTGGCCAATTAAGAACAGGGATACCATGGTCCTTAAACCAGGTACTGGTAGCTTTGGCACTGTGTGCAGGTGCCAAGTACTGTTGGAAAATGAAATCTGCATCTCCATAAAGTTGGTCAGCAGCAGGAAGCATGAAGTGCTCTAAAACTTCCTGGTAGATGGCTGGGTTGACCTTGGACCTCAGAAAACACCCCAAACCATCAATGACTGTGGAAACTTTACACTGGACTTCAAGCAACGTGGATTCTGTGCCTCTCCTCTGTTCCCCCGGACTCTGGGACCTTGATTTCCAAAGGAAATGCTAAATGTACTTTCATCAGAGGACATAACTGCAGTCCACTCTTTGTGACTCTCCCCCACATTTTTGAATAAGTTTTGTTTCACAATCCTCTCCAGGGTGCGGTTATCCCTATTGCTTGTACACTTTTTTCTACCACATCATTTCCTTCCCTTCACCTCTCTATTAATGTGCTTGGATACACAGCTCTGTGAACAGCCGGCATCTTTAGCAATGACCTTTTGTGTCTTGCCCTCCTTGTGCAAGGTGTCAGTGGTCGTCTTTTGGACAGCTGTCAAGTGAGCAGTCATCCCCATGATTGTGTAGCCTACAGAACTAGACTGAGAGACCATTTAAAGGCCTTTGCTGGTGTTTTGAGTTCATTAGCTGATTAGAGTGTGGCACCAGGTGTCTTTAATATTGAACCTTTTCACAATATTCTAATTTTCTGAGATACTGATTTTGGGGTATTCATTAGTTGTCAGTTATAATCATCAAATTTTAAAGGAATGAACACTTGAAATATTTCAGTCTGTGTGGAATGATTGTATATATTATGAAAGTTTCACTCTTTAAATGGAATTACTGAAATAAATAAACTTTTTGATGATATTCTAATTATATGACCAGCACCTGTATACCAAATTTTGGTCTGTACTACAATCGAGGCAAAGATTCTGAGCATTTGAAAATCTTATGTTTGGTTGGTATCTGGCGCTAGAAGCATTGGCCTATGGGGCAAAGAAGTCCAGAGTCAATCTGGCAACTTGATCTGATTGTGTTAAATGAGTAGGTGTTAGTACTTATTGGAACTTTAATGTCAATTGACCAGATTGGGTGTGTGCCATTGACAGATCTTTCAGTGGCCATGAGAAATACACTGACTGGTCCAAAAAAAGTTGCACACTCTAATTGGACCTCCTTTAGCTTTGATTATGGCATGAATTCACCCTGAATTTTTTTCAACTACATTATGCAACGTCAACATTTTATTTCTGTCCAGATTTGCATACATTTTTGGCTGAGATCTTGTATTGACAACTGGAGAGGCAAACCACTCCGTAGTCTTCTCCAGCCAAAATACTTTCAATAGGGCTATGGTCAGGACTCTGTAGTGGCCAATTCATGTGTTAAAAGGAGTCCTCAAAAAATTAATTGGTTTAATAACATGGTCAGTCAGTATATTCAGGTACTCAGCTGATTTCATTTTATTGCCACAAAAGGTGGCTAAGTTTAGACTTAACCAGATGAAGCAACCCCAGATTACAATACTGCCTCCAGAGGCTTGTAGAGTGGATAATTTGCATGATGGGTTAATGTTTTCATGCTCTTGACAGTTCTTAAACCAGTTCAAGTAATTTCAGCAATCTCCATAGTGGTTTTCTGTGCTTGATGCAAGTCAATAATTTCAAACCTTCTGAAACACAGAAAAAAAAATTCTTCCGACATGGTTGTTTAAGAAATGAGAACCCTATTTACTAAATACTGGGTACAAATAGCTACTCACTGCAGTTAGGGTAAAAAATAATTGTAACAAGCTGTTAATCATTGTAGAAAGTTTTCAATCATAGTTTCTGTCATGTAAATCACTAAATGGGAAAGCCACAGGGATTGTAGATTCTTCACAAGTTAAGCTTTATTCAAGATTTGCAAACATGGAGCAGTTAACAGCACTCTAAGCAGAGTGAGTTTAAAAGCTCTCCCTTGAATGTTGAGCTCAGGCCTATATACATTCAGTACAGGCCCCTGTGACCCCTTCCTATTGATGGTTAGTCTACATGTCTCAACAGTTTCTCTGCAAACTTTGTCTAAGAAAGATAAGATATTTACAGCCCTTGAGAAGTTTGGCCAAAACTATAACTATCTGTTATAGGCACATCCTTTACAAATGAGCAGAGCCGAAACGCATAATGGCCTTACTAAATGACTGGATTATACTTAGAATAAGCAATATGATTTTATTGTATGGAATACGAACATTTCTACCACAGGTTCTTAAGTATCATTTTTCAATCCATTTAAATCCAAACAATGGTGTGTTCTTGGTCAGGCAGTGTAGACTGTTGGAAGTTTGGGAAAACATCAAGGTGAAATGAAGTAGCAGTATGAGGCACTCAGATGTCAAAACTTCTGGACCTGGTTTCGCATTTGAGATGTCTGGCTTGAAATGGACAAAGTACCTGCATAAGTTGAAGAGGATGTAATAACATCAGTCGTGGGGCTATATGCATCTGGTATTATAACACCCCTGATAGGTTAATAAGCTGATGACACAGCTTCACATTATCAAAATCAATAGGCTTCTGATTCTTTCCCAGGGCTTTGCTAATGGTCCATTACTATTGAAGTAATTCTTCGAGAAGGATACGTTTGTGTTCGGTCCCTTAACACTAGAACCGCCAAATGCTTACGCCAATTGCCGTTTGATTTTGCAATTAAAATAAAACTGCCATTTTGAAAACTACACCCTCTTGCTTCCATTACTTTTCCTAAATGGCCGTATATTACATTGTTCTGTTGTCAGAATTCTATACTGACCAACAGAAAACTGTTTAGAGCCTATTTACCAGTTTTTTACCATGTTTTCCTATTTACTCCACCAACAGCCCACGCCGATTCGTGTTGGTACCCAAATTGTACCCAGGCGCTAATCACCCCTCGCTGAATGCATGACATCGATGGATAAAAGTGCGATTCTCCCAGATGAAAACGTAATTAGTCTTTTATTGAAACATAATACAAATTATATAGGCTACTTGGGTTCCCATTTTTCAATAAGAGATTCAGCTTATTATGTAGGCTTATTCAAATGTAAATCGAAAATGTAAATGAATATTGCACACACATCCTATCATCTCTCTTTGAATTTTCTCTGCTTCTTTTACTGAAGATAAATATTCTACAAATGTAAAAGAGGACATCGCCTCTTTTTACTAACTACTCATGTTTTTTTGGTAACTTATTCATACCACCTATTGTCTAAACTTATAAGACAATAATCTAGAAGACAAGAACTGTGCACTGCCGTTGAAATGAACCGAATAGCCCCACTACAACCCACGGGGGAGACTTGCAAAGATTAGTCGTTCACAGCCTATTCATTTTGGATCTTGCCTATTTCTAATTACACCTTTTGGCTTTTCGACAACTTATTGATGTCACCTATAGATAAATATGATATGCCAGTAATCTATGAGACTAGAGCTATGCATTGGCATTGAAATCATTTCAGACCTTGTCTGTATTATTTTTTTGTATGATGAGACCTTCAATACAAACACATTATTGTATTAAAAAAATTATTTAACCATTTAAAACAGACAAATTCTATATTTCCTTCTTTTTTATACTTCTATATAGTTTGATGATGTCCTATTAAAAAAACTGATGCTCTAGCAGGATGATAATGCTGGATGGAGGAGAATGTCTGTTCTAATAGGGACCATTTGTAGGCTAATGACAGCATACAGCATTAGTCTCTGGCAGTTATAAGGGGTAATAAAGGCCTGGTGGTTTTATTGTTAATAAGTGCTATATACACCGATTAGATTATGACCACTGTGACAGGTGAAGTGAATAACACTGACCTGATCTTGTTTTCATGGCATCAGTCAGTCAGCGGGATTTGGCAGCAACAATCTGTCCTCAAAGTTCATGTTTTAGAAGCAAAACAAATGTGCCAGCTTAAGGTTCTGAGCAACATTGAGAAGGGCCACATTTTATGGCTAGACGACTGGGTGAGAGCATCTCTAAAATTGCTGCAATTGGGAGGTGTTTCCAATCAGCAGTGGTCAGTACCTATCAAAAGTGGTCAAAGGATGAACCAGCGATGCACGTGGGGAGTGAAGGCAGGCCGTTAATGCTGGTACTGATAGAAAGGTTTTAGCATGCACAGTGCATCGCAGTTTGATGCATATGGGGTCACATAACTGCAGACCAGTCAGGGTGCCCATGCTGACCCCGGTCCACTCCTGAAAGTGCCCACAATGGGCAAGTGAGCATCAGAACTGGACCATCGAGCAATCACATTTCCTTTTACATCACATGTATGGCCGGGTATGTGTATGTCGCTTACCTGGAGAATGCACAATGGGAAGGGGGCAAGCTGGTGATTGCAGTGTGATGCTTAGGACAATGTTCTACAGTTAAACCTTGCGTCCTACCATTCATGTGGATGTTACTTTGACACATACCACCTACTTAAGCATTTCATGGCAACTGTATTCCCTGATGGCATTGGCATCATTCAGCAGGATTATGTGCCCTGCCACAAATCAAAAATTGTTCAGGAATGGTTTGAGGAACACAGCAACCAGTTCAAGATGTTGACTTGGCCTCCCAATTCCCCAGATCTCAATCCATTTGAGCATCTTCGGGATGTGTTGGACAAATAAGTCCAATCCATGGAGGCCACACCTCACAACTTACAGTACTTAAAGGATCTGCTACAAATGGACTTAAAGGATCTTGATGCCAGAAACCATAGCATACCTTCAGAGGTCTAGGAGTCCATGCTTTGATGGGCCAAGGCTGTTTTGGTTGCTAAAGGGAGACTACACAATATAAGGCAGGTGGTCAGAATGTTACGGCTGATTGGTGTATAAGCAGGCCGTAACATTTATATGCCTATTTTCTTGAGTGTATTGTTTTTCTCTAAATGTGGTTGAATTTGGATGATGGACAATTCAAATAAATTCATGCATGGTCCTAAAAGAAATTAGGCCAATAGAGAAAATTATGTTTGAGCGTACATGAGAAACAGACTGTTGCAAGGTAGGGTCAACTTCTAAGTGAGGTGAAGTAGCAGTATGAGGCAGTTTAGAGTCAAATCCAGTGGGCCTGTGTTTGTTTTTAAGACTGTTTTGTCTGTAAGTAATGCACAAGCTGCAAAAAATAATGGGTATTTGGTTTCTTGAAGAAGCACTATGTCATAATGAAATAGCTGTGTTGTTTGTACACTAGAACTACCAAGGCAGTAACTTAATGGAAATGAAACCCATGTACCTTTAGGACCATGACTTTTCATAAATATGCTTGTTTTATTCTAATCTTGTTGTTTCATTAAAATTGATATAATGTTTTTCTTGAATACTCATTTATGTTCCTTAAAGGACACATTTTAAAACCTATTTAAACACCTTTTTGTGGCATTTTGAGTGTCGTATTAGTTTGTAAGTTTCAGTGCAGCCACCCATAGGGTATTTTAGTTTTGGGTAATGTGTCAAAAGTGATTGATGAATTACTTGTGCTTTCCATATCTCACATTCTCATTTGGGGCTAAGGGTCAAATCCAAGAATTAAACCTGCTTTCTAGATGTCTATTGTCCTTGCCATATCTGCAGTCTGAAATGTTTTTTAATGAAAATGTCTGTGGTTTACATGCGTGCTCCACGACCTCTACAATGCTAAGCAGAGCCCCTACTCTCTGAGCCAGTCAGCTTTGGTTCTAAGGACTACCTGCTGATATGTGAATTGTTTCTGCCTTGTGGGGATTTGGGGGATTCTAGCTTCCTGATTTAATTTGTTGAGATAGAGTATCAATATACACAGTTGATACTCTTGAAAACATTTAATTGGTCATAAATAACTGTAAGTTCCTCTGGCTAAGACTGTCTGATATATTACATAGTAAGATATAGTCACAAGAATAAATAACAGCAATCAAATGACATTTCAATTCACATTCAGTGGCCATTTTATTAGGTACAGCTATAGGGTAGAACACAGATTTGCCCTCAAATCAGCCTAAATTCTTCTTGCATTGATTCCACAAGGACAGAAATATTATTAAGGGATTTTGTTCCATGCTTATTCAATATCATTACGCAGTCCCTGCAGCTTTTTTTGGCGAGACAATCATGCCCCCAAAAGAAGTATACCTTTACCCAAAAGTACAATATTTTGTGTTAACTGAACATTGACTCACAGGTCCCTAAATGGTACAGTCTTCAGGTCCAATGACAATCCTAATATTTCAAAATAGATAAGCCAATGTTGGTAAATGCCACATTTGCTGTGCATTCTTTGGTAAGAAAACAATCTATACACAGTAATAACTTAAATTGTCTAAAAAAAGAAAATGACAGAAACAAGTGACAAAACACAGTAAGACATTGTGCTGGGGACACAAATGAATAACTATTTCTGTTTATATATAACGTAACATAAACTGTAACATCCAACTCAGGAATGGTTGGACAATATTTAACTACTAACAAATACGATTTTTTTTTAAATAAAAAGAAAATGTATGATTGTATAGTATAATATTAATTAACCCATCAACGTACCAGCAAAATCTATTATAGAAACAAACAATTTTGACAGTGGGCAATTACGTAATGGTGTATGTGGTTATTAGTAACTAAATATTATTCAGAAGGCTTGCGATCAAAAAGTTTTGCACAACACCTCTCCTCTGTCTTATCTCCTTGTATTTACGGTATCCCTCTCCCGTGTCACAAATAAATCACGGTGCTGATGGTTTCAGGGAAATAAAAGGGTCAGTATCGTTAGCCTTTTAAAGGCCCTTTTTAAGAGAAAGCACTTGTGGTATTTAGCATAGTATTGCCACTTCTCAAATAGCACAGCCTCTCACTCAGGAGACACAGAGAGAGAGTAAAAAGAGAAAAAGAAACAGAAAGAGCTGGAAAGAGGTAAAGGAAAAGTGAGGCTTAAAATGTGAGAGAACAAACTCTAAGATAAGGATGAGTTTTACATTCTTAGAGAAGGCAAGAGGAATGCTCCCAAACCAACTTTAGCTTCTGCCCGGTCCAGCTCCCAATGGGTCTATTGAGAACAAACTGCTCAATTCCATTGATGCATTCTTTTCTTTACAGTATTTAGATCCAACAAGACACACATAAACACTGGAAAGTGAAAAGGAGGATTGGATGGCAAAGAAGCAAAGCAATAGGCTTCAATCTAAGAACACTCATCAGGTGATACAACATAATTTAATATTTACAAAATATAAACAATTTACAAAAATAGGTCATTTGAAATTTTCTCAAATATAGCATCTGTAGCTTTCCCTATATTCTGCAATCTAAATAAGAAAAGTAATTATTTATTTAGGTTTACTAATACTTCCCAAAATATCTATAACAAATGGTACCAAATACAGATGCTGGTCATATAATTAGAATATCATCAAAAAGGTGATTTATTTCAAAATGTGAAACATGCATAATGTATACAGTCATTCCACACAGACTGATATATTTCAAGTGTTCATTCCTTTTAATTTTGATGATTATAACTGACAACTAATGAAAACCCCAAAATCAGTATCTCAGAAAATTTGAATATTACTTAATACCAATACATAAAAGGATTTTTAGAAATGTTGGCACACTGAAATGTATGAACATGAAAAGTATTAGCACGTACAGCACTCAATACTTAGTTGAGGCCCCTTTAGCCTGAATTACTGCAGCAATGCAGCGTGGCATGGAGTCGATCAGTCTGTGGCACTGCTCAGGAGTTATGAGAGCCCAGGTTGCTCTGATAGTGGCCTTCAGCTCTTCTGCATTGTTGGGTCTGGCGTATTGCATCTTCCTCTTCACAATACCCCATAGATTTTCAATAGGGTTAAGGTCAGGCGAGTTTGCTGGCCAATTAAGAACAGGGATACCATGATCCTTAAACCAGGAACTGGTTGCTTTTGCACTGTGTGCAGGTGCCAAGTCCTGTTGGAAAATGAAATCTGCAACTCCATAAAGTTGGTCAGCAGCAGGAAGCATGAAGTGCTCTGAAACTTCTTGGTAGACTTCTTGGTAGACCTTGAACCTCAGAAAACACTGTGGACCAACACCAGCAGATGACATGGCACCCCAAACCATCACTGACTGTAGAAACTCTACACTGGACTTCAAGCAACATGGATTCTGTGCCTCTCTCTTCCTCCAGACTCTGGGACATTGATTTCTAAAGGAAATGCCAAATTTACTTTCATAAGAGAACATAACTTTGGACCACTCAGCAGCAGTCCAGTCCTATGTCTTTAGCCCAGGCGAGACGCTTCTGACGCTGTGTCTTGTTCAAGAGTGGCTTGACACAAGGCAGAAACCCATGGCTTGTATATGTCTGTGCGTGGAGGTTCTTGAAGCACTGACTCCAGCTGCAGTCCACTCTTTGTGAATCTACCCCATATTTTTTTATATGTTTTGTTTCACAATCCTCTCCAGGGTGCGGTTATCCCTATTGCTTGTACACTTTTTTCTAC